>JASWHV010000395.1:0-65484 GCA_030760725.1 Neostapfia colusana
ATTTTTGTCAGATACGTGTTATATTGTCATACCTAAATTTTGATGCATTTCAAGAAAAAATAAAATTTCACCAAAAATCCAAAGGGGTTAGCCTTTGCTTTTCTACCAAAAACGACAATTTTCATCAACACTCGCCGTAAATTCATTTTCTCTGCCCGTGAATCAAAACTCACTGTAAATTCATTTTTCTCGCCCATGAGGCTCTTATCTTTGTCAGATACGCGTTATCTTGTCATACCTAAATTTGAAACATTTCAGAAAAAAATCAAAATTTCAGAACAAAATCCAAAGGGGTTAGCCTTTGCTTTTACAAAAATGGCAATTTTCATCAAAACTCGTCGTAAATTAATTTTTCTCACCGTGAAGCTTCTTATCTTTGTCAGATACGTGTTATGTTGTCATACCTAAATTTTGAAGCAGTTTCAGAAAAATCAAAATTTCACAAAAAAATCCAAGAGGTTAGCGTTTTTGTTTTTTACCAAAAACGACAAGTTCCATCAAAACTCGTCGTAAATTCATTTTTCTCGCCTGTGAAGCTTCTTATCTTTGTCAGATTTGCGTTATTATGTCATACCAAATTTTTTAAGCATTTCAGAAAAAAATCAAAATTTTAAAAAAAATTTCAAAGGGGTTAGCCTTTGATTTTTCTCAAAAACGGCAATTTTCATCAAAATTCGTCGTAAATTTATTTTCTCGCTCGTGAAGCTTCTTATATTTGTCAGTTACGCGTTATATTGTCATACCTAAATTTGTAGCATTTCAGAAAAATCAAAATTTCACAAAAAAATCCAAAGGAGTTAGCATTTGCTTTTCTACCAAAAACGACAATTTTCATCAACACTCGCCGTAAATTTATTTTTCTCGCCCATGAATCAAAACTCAATGTAATTCATTTTTCTCACCCATGAGGCTTCTTATCTTTGTCAGATACGCGTTACCTTGTCATACCAAAATTTTGAAGCATTTCGGAAAAAATCAAAATTTCATAAAAAATCCAAAGGGGTTAGCCTTTGCTTTTTCTCAAAAACGGCAATTTTCATCAAAATTCATCATAAATTCATTTTTCTCACCCGTGAAGCTTCTTATTTTTGTCAGATACGTGTTATATTGTCATACCTAAATTTTGAAGCATTTAAAAAAAAACAAAATTTCACCAAAAAATCCAAAGGGGTTAGCCTTTGATTTTCTACCAAAAACAACAATTTTCATCAACACTCGACGTAAATTCATTTTCCTCGCCCGTGAATCAAAACTCACTGTAAATTCATTTTTCTCGCCCATGAGGCTACTTATCTTTGTCAGATACGCGTTATCTTGTCATACCTAAATTTTGAAGCATTTCAGAAAAAAAAATCAAAATTTCAGAATAAAATCCAAAGGGGTTAGCCTTTGCTTTTTACTAAAAATGGCAATTTTCATCAAAACTCATCGTAAATTAATTTTTCTCGCCCATGAAGCTTCTTATCTTTGTCAGATACGTGTTATGTTGTCATACATAAATTTTGAAGCATTTCAGAAAAAAATCAAAATTTCACAAAAAATCCAAAGGGGCTAGTCTTTGTTTTTTTTTACCAAAAACGACAAGTTCCATCAAAACTCATCGTAAATTCATTTTTCTCGCCTGTGAAGCTTCTTATCTTTGTCAGATTTGTGTTATTATGTCATACCAAAATTTTTAAGCATTTTGGAAAAAATCAAAATTTCACAAAAAATCCAAAGGGGTTAGCCTTTGATTTTTCTCAAAAACGGCAGTTTTCATCAAAATTCGTCGTAAATTCATTTTTCTCGCTCATGAAGCTTCTTATATTTGTCAGTTATGCGTTATATTGTCATACCTAAATTTTGTAGCATTTCGGAAAAAATCAAATTTTCACAAAAAAATCCAAAGGGGTTAGCCTTTGATTTTCTACCAAAAACGACAATTTTCATCAACACTCGCCGTAAATTCATTTTTCTCGTCCGTGAAACAAAACTCAATGTAAATTCATTTTTCTCGCCCATGAGGCTTCTTATCTTTGTCAGATACGCATTATCTTTTCATACCAAAATTTTGAAGCATTTCGGAAAAAATCAAAATTTCACAAAAATTCCAAAGGGGTTAGCCTTTGCTTTTTCTCAAAGACGGCAATTTTCATCAAAATTCATCGTAAATTTATTTTTCTTACCCGTGAAGCTTCTTATTTTTGTTAGATACGTGTTATATTATCATACCTAAATTTTGAAGCATTTCAGAAAAAAACAAAATTTCACCAAAAAAATCCAAAGGGGTTAGCCTTTGCTTTTCTACAAAAAACGACAATTTTCATCAACACTCGCGGTAAATTCATTTTTCTCGCCCGTGAATCAAAACTCAATGTAAATTAATTTTTCTTGCCCAGGCTTCTTATCTTTTTCAGATACGCGTTATCTTGTCATACCTAAATTTTGAAGCATTTCAGAAAAAATCAAAATTTCAGAACAAAATTCAAAGGGGTTAGCCTTTGCTTTTTACCAAAAACGGCAATTTTCATCAAAATTCGTCGTAAATTCATTTTTCTCGCCCGTGAAGCTTCTTTTCTTTGTCAGATTTGCGTTATATTTTCATACCAAAATTTTTAAGCATTTCGGAAAAAAACAAAATTTCAGAACAAAATCCAAAGGGGTTAGCCTTTGTTTTTTTACCAAAAATGACAAGTTCCATCAAAACTCGTCGTAAATTCATTTTTCTCGCCCGTGGCGCTTCTTATCTTTGTCAGATACTCGTTATATTGTCATACCAAAATTTTGAAGCATTTCGGAAAAAATCAAAATTTACAAAAAATACAAAGGGGTTAGCCTTTGCTTTTTCTCAAAAACGGTAATTTTCATCAAAAGTCATCGTAAATTATATTTTTCTCACCCGCAAAGCTTCTTATTTTTGTCAGATACGTGTTATATTGTCATACCTAAATTTTGATGCATTTCAGAAAAAAAAATTTCACCAAAAAATCCAAAGGGGTTAGCCTTTGTTTTCTACAAAAAACGACAATTTTCATCAACACTCGCCGTAAATTCATTTTTCTCGCCCATGAGGCTTCTTATCTTTGTCAGATGCGCGTTATCTTGTCATACCAAAATTTTGAAGCATTTCAGAAAAAAATCAAAATTTCCGAACAAAATCCAAAGGGGTTAGCCTTTGCTTTTTACCTAAAATGGCATTTTTCATCAAAACTCATCGTAAATTAATTTTTCTCGCCCGTGAAGCTTCTTATCTTTGTCAGATACGTGTTATGTTGTCATACCTAAATTTTGAAGCATTTCAGAAAAAAATCAAAATTTCACAAAAAATCCAAAGGGGCTAGCCTTTGTTTTTTTTACCAAAAAAGACAAGTTCCATCAAAACTCATCGTAAATTAATTTTTCTCGCCTGTGAAGCTTCTTATCTTTGTCAGATTTGTGTTATTATGTCATACCAAAATTTTTAAGCATTTCGGAAAAAATCAAAATTTCACAAAAAATCCAAAGGGGTTAGCCTTTGATTTTTCTTAAAAACGGCAATTTTCATCAAAATTCGTCGTAAATTCATTTTTCTTGCTCGTGAAGCTTCTTATATTTGTCAGTTATGCGTTATATTATCATACCTAAATTTTGTAGCATTTCGGAAAAAATCAAAATTTCACAAAAAAATCCAAAGGGGTTAGCCTTTGATTTTCTACCAAAAACGACAATTTTCATCAACACTCGCTGTAAATTTATTTTTCTCGCCCGTGAATCAAAACTCAATGTAAATTCATTTTTCTCACCCATGAGGCTTCTTATCTTTATCAGATACGCATTATCTTGTCATACCAAAATTTTGAAGCATTTAAGAAAAATCAAAATTTCATAAAAATCCAAAGGGGTTAGCCTTTGCTTTTTCTCAAAAATGGCAATTTTCATCAAAACTCATCATAAATTCATTTTTCTCGCCCATGAGGCTTCTTATCTTTGTCAGATACGCGTTATCTTGTCATACCAAAATTTTGAAGCATTTCAGAAAAAAATCAAAATTTCATAAAAAATCCAAAGGGGCTAGCCTTTGCTTTTTCTCAAAAACGGCAATTTTCATCAAAATTCATCATAAATTCATTTTTCTCACCCGTGAAGCTTCTTATTTTTGTCAGATACGTGTTATATTGTCATACCTAAATTTTGAAGCATTTCAGAAAAAAAACAAAATTTCACCAAAAAATCCAAAGGGGTTAGCCTTTGATTTTCTACCAAAAACGACAATTTTCATCAACACTCGACGTAAATTCATTTTCATCGCCCGTGAATCAAAACTCACTATAAATTCATTTTTCTCGCCCATGAGGCTACTTATCTTTGTCAGATACGCGTTATCTTTTCATACCTAAATTTTGAAGCATTTCAGAAAAAAATCAAAATTTCAGAACAAAATCCAAAGGGGTTAGCCTTTGCTTTTTACCAAAAATGGCAATTTTCATCAAAACTCATCGTAAATTAATTTTTCTCACCCATGAAGCTTCTTATCTTTGTCAGATACGTGTTATGTTGTCATACCTAAATTTTGAAGCATTTCAGAAAAAAATCAAAATTTCACAAAAAATCCAAAGGGGCTAGCCTTTGTTTTTTTTACCAAAAACGACAAGTTCCATCAAAACTCATCGTAAATTCATTTTTCTCGCCTGTGAAGCTTCTTATCTTTGTCAGATTTGTGTTATTATGTCATACCAAAATTTTTAAGCATTTCGGAAAAAATCAAAATTTCACAAAAAATCCAAAGGGGTTAGCCTTTGATTTTTCTCAAAAACGGCAATTTTCATCAAAATTCGTCGTAAATTCATTTTTCTCGCTCGTGAAGCTTCTTATATTTGTCAGTTATGCGTTATATTGTCATACCTAAATTTTGTAGCATTTCGGAAAAAATCAAAATTTCACAAAAAATCCAAAGGGGTTAGCCTTTGCTTTTCTACCAAAAACGACAATTTTCATCAACACTCACCGTAAATTTATTTTTCTCGCCCGTGAATCAAAACTCAATGTAAATTCATTTTTCTCGCCCATGAGGCTTCTTATATTTGTCAGATACGCGTTATCTTTTCATACCAAAATTTTGAAGCATTTCGGAAAAAATCAAAATTTCACAAAAAATCCAAAGGGGTTAGCCTTTGCTTTTTCTCAAAGACGGCAATTTTCATCAAAATTCATCGTAAATTCATTTTTCTTACCCGTGAAGCTTCTTATTTTTGTTAGATACGTGTTATATTATCATACCTAAATTTTGAACCATTTCAGAAAAAAACAAAATTTCACCAAAAAATCCAAAGGGGTTAGCCTTTGCTTTTCTACAAAAAACGACAATTTTCATCAACACTCGCCGTAAATTCATTTTTCTCGCCCGTGAATCAAAACTCAATGTAAATTAATTTTTCTTGCCCAGGCTTCTTATCTTTTTTAGATACGCGTTATCTTGTCATACCTAAATTTTGAAGCATTTCAGAAAAAAATCAAAATTTCAGAACAAAATCCAATGGGGTTAGCCTTTGCTTTTTACCAAAAACGGCAATTTTCATCAAAATTCGTCGTAAATTCATTTTTCTCGCCCGTGAAGCTTCTTTTCTTTGTCAGATTTGCGTTATATTTTCATACCTAAATTTTTAAGCATTTCGGAAAAAAATCAAAATTTCAGAACAAAATCCAAAGGGGTTAGCCTTTGTTTTTTTACCAAAAATGACAAGTTCCATCAAAACTCGTCGTAAGTTCATTTTTCTCGCTCGTGGCGCTTCTTATCTTTGTCAGATACTCGTTATATTGTCATACCAAAATTTTGAAGCATTTCGGAAAAAATCAAAATTTCAGAAAAAATACAAAGGGGTTAGCCTTTGCTTTTTCTCAAAAACGGTAATTTTCATCAAAATTCATCGTAAATTTTATTTTTTTTCACCCGCGAAGCTTCTTATTTTTGTCAGATACGTGTTATATTGTCATACCTAAATTTTGATGCATTTCAGAAAAAAAAATTTCACCAAAAAATCCAAAGGGGTTAGCCTTTGCTTTTCTACCAAAAACGACAATTTTCATCAACACTCGCCGTAAATTCATTTTTCTCGCCCGTGAATCAAAACTCACTGTAAATTCATTTTTCTCGCCCATGAGGCTTCTTATCTTTGTCAGATACGCGTTATCTTGTCATACTTAAATTTTGAAGCATTTCAGAAAAAATCAAAATTTCAGAACAAAATCCAAAGGGGTTAGCCTTTGCTTTTTACCAAAAATGGCATTTTTCATCAAAACTCATCGTAAATTAATTTTTCTCGCCCGTGAAGCTTCTTATCTTTGTCAGATACGTGTTATGTTGTCATACCTAAATTTTGAAGCATTTCAGAAAAAACAAAATTTCACAAAAAATCCAAAGGGGTTAGCCTTTGTTTTTTTACCAAAAACGACAAGTTCCATCAAAACTCGTCGTAAATTCATTTTTCTCGCCTGTGAAGCTTCTTATCTTTGTCAGATTTGCGTTATTATGTCATACCAAATTTTTAAGCATTTCGGAAAAAATCAAAATTTCACAAAAAATCCAAAGGGGATAGCCTTTGATTTTTCTCAAAAACGGTAATTTTCATCAAAATTCGTCGTAAATTCATTTTTCTCGCTCGTAAAGCTTCTTATATTTGTCAGTTATGCGTTATATTGTCATACCTAAATTTTGTAGCATTTCGGAAAAAATCAAAATTTCACAAAAAATCCAAAGGGGTTAGCCTTTGCTTTTCTACCAAAAACGACAATTTTCATCAACACTTGCCGTAAATTCATTTTTCTCGCCCGTGAATCAAAACTCAATGTAAATTCATTTTTCTCGCCCATGAGGCTTCTTATCTTTGTCAGATACGCGTTATGTTTTCATACCAAAATTTTGAAGCATTTCGGAAAAAATCAAAATTTCACAAAAAATCCAAAGGGGTTAGCCTTTGCTTTTTCTCAAAGACGGCAATTTTCAACAAAATTCATCGTAAATTCATTTTTCTTACCCGTGAAGCTTCTTATTTTTGTCAGATACGTGTTATATTATCATATCTAAATTTTGAAGCATTTCAGAAAAAAACAAAATTCCACCAAAAAAATCCAAAGGGGTTAGCCTTTGCTTTTCTACAAAAACGACAATTTTCATCAACACTCGCCGTAAATTCATTTTTCTCGCCCGTGAATCAAAACTCAATGTAAATTAATTTTTCTTGCCCAGGCTTCTTAACTTTTTCAGATACGCGTTATCTTGTCATACCTAAATTTTGAAGCATTTCAGAAAAAAATCAAAAATTCAGAACAAAATCCAAAGGGGTTAGCCTTTGCTTTTTACCAAAAACGGCAATTTTCATCAAAATTCATCGTAAATTCATTTTTCTCGCTCGTGAAGCTTGTTTTCTTTGTCAGATTTGCGTTATATTTTCATACCTAAATTTTTAAGCATTTCGGAAAAAATCAAAATTTCAGAACAAAATCCAAAGGGGTTAGCCTTTGTTTTTTTTACCAAAAATGACAAGTTCCATCAAAACTCGTCGTAAATTCATTTTTCTCGCCCGTGGCGCTTCTTATCTTTGTCAGATACTCGTTATATTGTCATACCAAAATTTTGAAGCATTTCGGAAAAAATCAAAATTTCAGAAAAAATACAAAGGGGTTAGCCTTTGCTTTTTCTCAAAAACGGTAATTTTCATCAAAATTCATCGTAAATTTTATTTTTCTCACCCGCGAAGCTTCTTATTTTTGTCAGATACGTGTTATATTGTCATACCTAAATTTTGATGCATTTCAGAAAAAAAAAATTCACCAAAAAATCCAAAGGGGTTAGCCTTTGCTTTTCTACCAAAAACGACAATTTTCATCAACACTCGACGTAAATTCATTTTTCTCGCCCGTGAATCAAAACTCACTGTAAATTCATTTTTCTCGCCCATGAGGCTACTTATCTTTGTCATATACGCGTTATCTTGTCATACCTAAATTTTGAAGCATTTCAGAAAAAAAATCAAAATTTTAGAACAAAATTCAAAGGGGTTAGACTTTGCTTTTTACCAAAAATGGCAATTTTCATCAAAACTCGTCGTAAATTAATTTTTCTTGCCCGTGAAGCTTCTTATCTTTGTCAGATACGTGTTATGTTGTCATACCAAAATTTTGAAGCATTTCAGAAAAAAAATCAAAATTTGACAAAAAATCCAAAGGGGTTAGCCTTTGTTTTTTTAACAAAAACGACAAGTTCCATCAAAACTCGTCGTAAATTCATTTTTCTTCCCTGTGAAGCTTCTTATCTTTGTCAGATTTGCGTTATATTGTCATATCAAAATTTTTAAGCATTTCAGAAAAAAAATCCAAATTTCACAAAAAATCCAAAGGGGTTAGCCTTTGATTTTTCTCAAAAACGGCAATTTTCATCAAAATTCGTCGTAAATTCATTTTTCTCGCCCGTGAAGCTTCTTATCTTTGTCAGTTACGTGTTATATTGTCATACCTAAATTTTGAAGCATTTTGGAAAAAAATCAAAATTTCACAAAAAAATCCAAAGGGGTTAGCCTTTGCTTTTCTACCAAAAACAACAATTTTCATCAACACTCGCCGTAAATTCATTTTTCTCGCCCGTGAATCAAAACTCAATGTAAATTCATTTTTCTCGCCCATGAGGCTTCTTATCTTTGTCAGATACACGTTATCTTATCATTCCTAAATTTTGAAGCATTTCGGAAAAAATCAAAATTTCAGAACAAAATCCAAAGGGGTTAGCCTTTGTTTTTTACCAAAAATGACAAGTTCCATCAAAACTCGTCGTAAATTCATTTTTCTCGCCCGTGGCGCTTCTTATCTTTGTCAGATACGTGTTATATTGTCATACCAAAATTTTGTAGCATTTCGGAAAAAATCAAAATTTCAGAAAAAATCGGAAGGGGTTAGCCTTTGCTTTTTCTCAAAAACGGTAATTTTCATCAAAATTCATCGTAAATTATATTTTTCTCACCCGCGAAGCTTCTTATTTTTGTCAGATACGTGTTATATTGTCATACCTAAATTTTGATGCATTTCAGAAAAAAAATTCACCAAAAAATCCAAAGGGGTTAGCCTTTGCTTTTCTACCAAAAACAACAATTTTCATCAACACTCGCCGTAAATTCATTTTTCTCGCCCGTGAATCAAAACTCACTGTAAATTCATTTTTCTCGCCCATGAGGCTTCTTATCTTTGTCAGATACGCGTTATCTTGTCATACCTAAATTTTGAAGCATTTCAGAAAAAATCAAAATTTCAGAACAAAATCCAAAGGGGTTAGCCTTTGCTTTTTACCAAAAATGGCATTTTTCATCAAAATTCATCGTAAATTAATTTTTCTCGCCCGTGAAGCTTCTTATCTTTGTCAGATACGTGTTATGTTATCATACCTAAATTTTGAAGCATTTCCGAAAAAAATCAAAATTTCACAAATAATCCAAAGGGGTTAGCCTTTGTTTTTTTTACCAAAAACGACAAGTTGCATCAAAACTCGTCGTAAATTCATTTTTCTCGCCTGTGAAGCTTCTTATCTTTGTCAGATTTGCGTTATTATGTCATACCAAATTTTTAAGCATTTCGGAAAAAAATCAAAATTTCACAAAAAATCCAAAGGGGTTAGCCTTTGATTTTTCTCAAAAACGGCAATTTTCATCAAAATTCATCGTAAATTCATTTTTCTTACCCGTGAAGCTTCTTATTTTTGTCAGATACGTGTTATATTATCATATCTAAATTTTGAAGCATTTCAGAAAAAACAAAATTTCACCAAAAAAATCCAAAGGGGGTAGCCTTTGCTTTTCTACAAAAAACGACAATTTTCATCAACACTCACCGTAAATTCATTTTTCTCGCTCGTGAATCAAAACTCAATGTAAATTAATTTTTCTTGCCCAGGCTTCTTATCTTTTTCAGATACACGTTATCTTGTCATACCTAAATTTTGAAGCATTTCAGAAAAAAATCAAAATTTCAGAACAAAATCCAAAGGGGTTAGCCTTTGCTTTTTACCAAAAACGGCAATTTTCATCAAAATTCGTCGTAAATTCATTTTTCTCGCTCGTGAAGCTTCTTTTCTTTGTCAGATTTGCGTTATATTTTCATACCTCAATTTTTAAGCATTTCGGAAAAAATCAAAATTTCAGAACAAAATCCAAAGGGGTTAGCCTTTGTTTTTTACCAAAAATGACAAGTTCCATCAAAACTCGTCATAAATTCATTTTTCTCGCCCGTGGCGCTTCTTATCTTTGTCAGGTACTCGTTATATTGTCATACCAAAATTTTGAAGCATTTCAGAAAAAATCAAAATTTCATAAAAAATACAAAGGGGTTAGCCTTTGCTTTTTCTCAAAAACGTTAATTTTCATCAAAATTCATCGTAAATTTTATTTTTCTCACCCGCGAAGCTTCTTATTTTTGTCAGATACGTGTTATATTGTCATACCTAAATTTTGATGCATTTCAGAAAAAAACAAAATTTCACCAAAAAATCCAAAGGGGTTAGCCTTTGCTTTTCTACCAAAAACGACAATTTTCATCAACACTCGATGTAAATTCATTTTTCTCGCCCGTGAATCAAAACTCACTGTAAATTCATTTTTCTCGACCATGAGGCTACTTATCTTTGTCAGATACGCGTTATCTTGTCATACCTAAATTTTGAAGCATTTCAGAAAAAAAAATCAAAATTTTAGAACAAAATTCAAAGGGGTTAGACTTTGCTTTTTACCAAAAATGGCAATTTTCATCAAAACTCGTCGTAAATTAATTTTTCTTACCCGTGAAGCTTCTTATCTTTGTCAGATACGTGTTATGTTGTCATACCAAAATTTTGAAGCATTTCAGAAAAAAAATCAAAATTTCACAAAAAATTCAAAGGGGTTAGCCTTTGTTTTTTTACCACAAACGACAAGTTCCATCAAAACTCGTCGTAAATTCATTTTTCTTGCCTGTGAAGCTTCTTATCTTTGTCAGATTTGCGTTATATTGTCATACCAAAATTTTTAAGCATTTCGGAAAAAAAATCCAAATTTCACAAAAAATCCAAAGTGGTTAACCTTTGATTTTTCTCAAAAACGGCAATTTTCATCAAAATTCATCGTAAATTCATTTTTCTCGCCCGTGAAGCTTCTTATCTTTGTCAGTTACGTGTTATATTGTCATACCTAAATTTTGAAGCATTTTGGAAAAAAAATCAAAATTTCACAAAAAAATCCAAAGGGGTTAGCCTTTGCTTTTCTACCAAAAACAACAATTTTCATCAACACTCGCCGTAAATTCATTTTTCTCGCCCGTGAATCAAAACTCAATGTAAATTCATTTTTCTCGCCCATGAGGCTTCTTATCTTTGTCAGATACGCGTTATCTTGTCATTCCTAAATTTTGAAGCATTTCAGAAAAAATCAAAATTTCAGAACAAAATCCAAAGGGGTTAGCCTTTGTTTTTTTTACCAAAAATGACAAGTTCCATCAAAACTCGTCGTAAATTCATTTTTCTCGCCCGTGGCGCTTCTTATCTTTGTCAGATACGTGTTATATTGTCATACCAAAATTTTGAAGCATTTCGGAAAAAATCAAAATTTCAGAAAAAATCCAAAGGGGTTAGCCTTTGCTTTTTCTCAAAAACGGCAATTTTCATCAAAATTCGTCGTAAATTCATTTTTCTCACCCGTGAAGCTTCTTATTTTTGTCAGATACGTGTTGTATTGTCATACCTAAATTTTGATACATTTCAGAAAAAAAATAAAATTTCACCAAAAAATCCAAAGGGGTTAGCCTTTGCTTTTCTACCAAAAACGACAATTTTCATCAACACTCGCCGTAAATTCATTTTTCTCGCCCGTGAATCAAAACTCACTGTAAATTCATTTTTCTCGCCCATGAGGCTTCTTATCTTTGTCAGATACGCGTTATCTTGTCATACCTAAATTTTGAAACATTTCGGAAAAAAATCAAAATTTCAGAACAAAATCCAAAGGGGTTAGCCTTTGCTTTTTACCAAAAATGGCAATTTTCATCAAAACTCGTCGTAAATTAATTTTTCTCACCCGTGAAGCTTCTTATCTTTGTCAGATACGTGTTATGTTGTCATACCTAAATTTTAAAGCATTTCGGAAAAAAAATCAAAATTTCACAAAAAATCCAAAGGGGTTAGCCTTTGTTTTTTTACCAAAAACGACAAGTTCCATCAAAACTCGTCGTAAATTCATTTTTCTCGCCTGTGAAGCTTCTTATCTTTGTCAGATTTGCGTTATTATGTCATACCAAAATTTTTAAGCATTTCAGAAAAAAATCAAAATTTTAAAAAAAAGTCCAAAGGGGTTAGCCTTTGATTTTTCTCAAAAACGGCAATTTTCATCAAAATTCGTCGTAAATTTATTTTTCTCGCTCGTGAAGCTTCTTATATTTGTCAGTTACGCGTTATATTGTCATACCTAAAATTTGTAGCATTTCAGAAAAATCAAAATTTCACGAAAAAATCCAAAGGGGTTAGCCTTTGCTTTTCTACCAAAAACGACAATTTTCATCAACACTCGCCGTAAATTTATTTTTCTCGCCCATGAATCAAAACTCAATGTAAATTCATTTTTCTCGCCCATGAGGCTTCTTATCTTTGTCAGATACGCGTTATCTTGTCATACCAAAATTTTGAAGCATTTCGGAAAAAATCAAAATTTCATAAAAAATCCAAAGGGGTTAGCCTTTGCTTTTTCTCAAAAACGGCAATTTTCATCAAAATTCATCATAAATTCATTTTTCTCACCCGTGAAGCTTCTTATTTTTGTCAGATACGTGTTATATTGTCATACCTAAATTTTGAAGCATTTCAGAAAAAAACAAAATTTCACCAAAAAATCCAAAGGGGTTAGCCTTTGATTTTCTACCAAAAACGACAATTTTCATCAACACTCGACGTAAATTCATTTTTCTCGCCCGTGAATCAAAACTCAATGTAAATTAATTTTTCTTGCCCAGGCTTCTTATCTTTTTCAGATACGCGTTATCTTGTCATACCTAAATTTTGAAGCATTTCAGAAAAAATCAAAATTTCAGAACAAAATTCAAAGGGGTTAGCCTTTGCTTTTTACCAAAAACGGCAATTTTCATCAAAATTCGTCGTAAATTCATTTTTCTCGCCCGTGAAGCTTCTTTTCTTTGTCAGATTTGCGTTATATTTTCATACCTAAATTTTTAAGCATTTCGGAAAAAAACAAAATTTCAGAACAAAATCCAAAGGGGTTAGCCTTTGTTTTTTTACCAAAAATGACAAGTTCCATCAAAACTCGTCGTAAATTCATTTTTCTCGCCCGTGGCGCTTCTTATCTTTGTCAGATACTCGTTATATTGTCATACCAAAATTTTGAAGCATTTCGGAAAAAATCAAAATTTACAAAAAATACAAAGGGGTTAGCCTTTGCTTTTTCTCAAAAACGGTAATTTTCATCAAAAGTCATCGTAAATTATATTTTTCTCACCCGCAAAGCTTCTTATTTTTGTCAGATACGTGTTATATTGTCATACCTAAATTTTGATGCATTTCAGAAAAAAAAATTTCACCAAAAAATCCAAAGGGGTTAGCCTTTGTTTTCTACCAAAAACGACAATTTTCATCAACACTCGCCGTAAATTCATTTTTCTCGCCCATGAGGCTTCTTATCTTTGTCAGATACGCGTTATCTTGTCATACCAAAATTTTGAAGCATTTCAGAAAAAAATCAAAATTTCCGAACAAAATCCAAAGGGGTTAGCCTTTGCTTTTTACCTAAAATGGCATTTTTCATCAAAACTCATCGTAAATTAATTTTTCTCGCCCGTGAAGCTTCTTATCTTTGTCAGATACGTGTTATGTTGTCATACCTAAATTTTGAAGCATTTCAGAAAAAAATCAAAATTTCACAAAAAATCCAAAGGGGCTAGCCTTTGTTTTTTTACCAAAAAAGACAAGTTCCATCAAAACTCATCGTAAATTAATTTTTCTCGCCTGTGAAGCTTCTTATCTTTGTCAGATTTGTGTTATTATGTCATACCAAAATTTTTAAGCATTTCGGAAAAAATCAAAATTTCACAAAAAATCCAAAGGGGTTAGCCTTTGATTTTTCTTAAAAACGGCAATTTTCATCAAAATTCGTCGTAAATTCATTTTTCTTGCTCGTGAAGCTTCTTATATTTGTCAGTTATGCGTTATATTATCATACCTAAATTTTGTAGCATTTCGGAAAAAATCAAAATTTCACAAAAAAATCCAAAGGGGTTAGCCTTTGATTTTCTACCAAAAACGACAATTTTCATCAACACTCGCTGTAAATTTATTTTTCTCGCCCGTGAATCAAAACTCAATGTAAATTAATTTTTCTCACCCATGAGGCTTCTTATCTTTATCAGATACGCATTATCTTGTCATACCAAAATTTTGAAGCATTTAAGAAAAATCAAAATTTCATAAAAATCCAAAGGGGTTAGCCTTTGCTTTTTCTCAAAAATGGCAATTTTCATCAAAACTCATCATAAATTCATTTTTCTCGCCCATGAGGCTTCTTATCTTTGTCAGATACGCGTTATCTTGTCATACCAAAATTTTGAAGCATTTCAGAAAAAAATCAAAATTTCATAAAAAATCCAAAGGGGTTAGCCTTTGCTTTTTCTCAAAAACGGCAATTTTCATCAAAATTCATCATAAATTCATTTTTCTCACCCGTGAAGCTTCTTATTTTTGTCAGATACGTGTTATATTGTCATACCTAAATTTTGAAGCATTTCAGAAAAAAAAACAAAATTTCACCAAAAAATCCAAAGGGGTTAGCCTTTGATTTTCTACCAAAAACGACAATTTTCATCAACACTCGACGTAAATTCATTTTCATCGCCCGTGAATCAAAACTCACTATAAATTCATTTTTCTCGGCCATGAGGCTACTTATCTTTGTCAGATATGCGTTATCTTTTCATACCTAAATTTTGAAGCATTTCAGAAAAAAATCAAAATTTCAGAACAAAATCCAAAGGGGTTAGCCTTTGCTTTTTACCAAAAATTGCAATTTTCATCAAAACTCATCGTAAATTAATTTTTCTCACCCATGAAGCTTCTTATCTTTGCCAGATACGTGTTATGTTGTCATACCTAAATTTTGAAGCATTTCAGAAAAAAATCAAAATTTCACAAAAAATCCAAAGGGGCTAGCCTTTGTTTTTTTTACCAAAAACGACAAGTTCCATCAAAACTCATCGTAAATTCATTTTTCTCGCCTGTGAAGCTTCTTATCTTTGTCAGATTTGTGTTATTATGTCATACCAAAATTTTTAAGCATTTCGGAAAAAATCAAAATTTCACAAAAAATCCAAAGGGGTTAGCCTTTGATTTTTCTCAAAAACGGCAATTTTCATCAAAATTCGTCGTAAATTCATTTTTCTCGCTCGTGAAGCTTCTTATATTTGTCAGTTATGCGTTATATTGTCATACCTAAATTTTGTAGCATTTCGGAAAAAATCAAAATTTCACAAAAAATCCAAAGGGGTTAGCCTTTGCTTTTCTACCAAAAACGACAATTTTCATCAACACTCACCGTAAATTTATTTTTCTCGCCCGTGAATCAAAACTCAATGTAAATTCATTTTTCTCGCCCATGAGGCTTCTTATATTTGTCAGATACGCGTTATCTTTTCATACCAAAATTTTGAAGCATTTCGGAAAAAATCAAAATTTCACAAAAAATCCAAAGGGGTTAGCCTTTGCTTTTTCTCAAAGACGGCAATTTTCATCAAAATTCATCGTAAATTCATTTTTCTTACCCGTGAAGCTTCTTATTTTTGTTAGATACGTGTTATATTATCATACCTAAATTTTGAACCATTTCAGAAAAAAACAAAATTTCACCAAAAAAATCCAAAGGGGTTAGCCTTTGCTTTTCTACAAAAAACGACAATTTTCATCAACACTCGCCGTAAATTCATTTTTCTCGCCCGTGAATCAAAACTCAATGTAAATTAATTTTTCTTGCCCAGGCTTCTTATCTTTTTTAGATACGCGTTATCTTGTCATACCTAAATTTTGAAGCATTTCAGAAAAAAATCAAAATTTCAGAACAAAATCCAAAGGGGTTAGCCTTTGCTTTTTACCAAAAACGGCAATTTTCATCAAAATTCGTCGTAAATTCATTTTTCTCGCCCGTGAAGCTTCTTTTCTTTGTCAGATTTGCGTTATATTTTCATACCTAAATTTTTAAGCATTTCGGAAAAAAATCAAAATTTCAGAACAAAATCCAAAGGGGTTAGCCTTTGTTTTTTTTACCAAAAATGACAAGTTCCATCAAAACTCGTCGTAAGTTCATTTTTCTCGCTCGTGGCGCTTCTTATCTTTGTCAGATACTCGTTATATTGTCATACCAAAATTTTGAAGCATTTCGGAAAAAATCAAAATTTCAGAAAAAATACAAAGGGGTTAGCCTTTGCTTTTTCTCAAAAACGGTAATTTTCATCAAAATTCATCGTAAATTTTATTTTTTTTCACCCGCGAAGCTTCTTATTTTTGTCAGATACGTGTTATATTGTCATACCTAAATTTTGATGCATTTCAGAAAAAAAAATTTCACCAAAAAATCCAAAGGGGTTAGCCTTTGCTTTTCTACCAAAAACGACAATTTTCATCAACACTCGCCGTAAATTCATTTTTCTCGCCCGTGAATCAAAACTCACTGTAAATTCATTTTTCTCGCCCATGAGGCTTCTTATCTTTGTCAGATACGCGTTATCTTGTCATACTTAAATTTTGAAGCATTTCAGAAAAAATCAAAATTTCAGAACAAAATCCAAAGGGGTTAGCCTTTGCTTTTTACCAAAAATGGCATTTTTCATCAAAACTCATCGTAAATTAATTTTTCTCGCCCGTGAAGCTTCTTATCTTTGTCAGATACGTGTTATGTTGTCATACCTAAATTTTGAAGCATTTCAGAAAAAATCAAAATTTCACAAAAAATCCAAAGGGGTTAGCCTTTGTTTTTTTACCAAAAACGACAAGTTCCATCAAAACTCGTCGTAAATTCATTTTTCTCGCCTGTGAAGCTTCTTATCTTTGTCAGATTTGCGTTATTATGTCATACCAAATTTTTAAGCATTTCGGAAAAAATCAAAATTTCACAAAAAATCCAAAGGGGATAGCCTTTGATTTTTCTCAAAAACGGTAATTTTCATCAAAATTCGTCGTAAATTCATTTTTCTCGCTCGTAAAGCTTCTTATATTTGTCAGTTATGCGTTATATTGTCATACCTAAATTTTGTAGCATTTCGGAAAAAATCAAAATTTCACAAAAAATCCAAAGGGGTTAGCCTTTGCTTTTCTACCAAAAACGACAATTTTCATCAACACTCACCGTAAATTTATTTTTCTCGCCCGTGAATCAAAACTCAATGTAAATTCATTTTTCTCGCCCATGAGGCTTCTTATCTTTGTCAGATACGCGTTATGTTTTCATACCAAAATTTTGAAGCATTTCGGAAAAAATCAAAATTTCACAAAAAATCCAAAGGGGTTAGCCTTTGCTTTTTCTCAAAGACGGCAATTTTCAACAAAATTCATCGTAAATTCATTTTTCTTACCCGTGAAGCTTCTTATTTTTGTCAGATACGTGTTATATTATCATATCTAAATTTTGAAGCATTTCAGAAAAAAACAAAATTCCACCAAAAAAATCCAAAGGGGTTAGCCTTTGCTTTTCTACAAAAACGACAATTTTCATCAACACTCGCCGTAAATTCATTTTTCTCGCCCGTGAATCAAAACTCAATGTAAATTAATTTTTCTTGCCCAGGCTTCTTAACTTTTTCAGATACGCGTTATCTTGTCATACCTAAATTTTGAAGCATTTCAGAAAAAAATCAAAAATTCAGAACAAAATCCAAAGGGGTTAGCCTTTGCTTTTTACCAAAAACGGCAATTTTCATCAAAATTCATCGTAAATTCATTTTTCTCGCTCGTGAAGCTTGTTTTCTTTGTCAGATTTGCGTTATATTTTCATACCTAAATTTTTAAGCATTTCGGAAAAAATCAAAATTTCAGAACAAAATCCAAAGGGGTTAGCCTTTGTTTTTTTTACCAAAAATGACAAGTTCCATCAAAACTCGTCGTAAATTCATTTTTCTCGCCCGTGGCGCTTCTTATCTTTGTCAGATACTCGTTATATTGTCATACCAAAATTTTGAAGCATTTCGGAAAAAATCAAAATTTCAGAAAAAATACAAAGGGGTTAGCCTTTGCTTTTTCTCAAAAACGGTAATTTTCATCAAAATTCATCGTAAATTTTATTTTTCTCACCCGCGAAGCTTCTTATTTTTGTCAGATACGTGTTATATTGTCATACCTAAATTTTGATGCATTTCAGAAAAAAAAAATTCACCAAAAAATCCAAAGGGGTTAGCCTTTGCTTTTCTACCAAAAACGACAATTTTCATCAACACTCGACGTAAATTCATTTTTCTCGCCCGTGAATCAAAACTCACTGTAAATTCATTTTTCTCGCCCATGAGGCTACTTATCTTTGTCATATACGCGTTATCTTGTCATACCTAAATTTTGAAGCATTTCAGAAAAAAAATCAAAATTTTAGAACAAAATTCAAAGGGGTTAGACTTTGCTTTTTACCAAAAATGGCAATTTTCATCAAAACTCGTCGTAAATTAATTTTTCTTGCCCGTGAAGCTTCTTATCTTTGTCAGATACGTGTTATGTTGTCATACCAAAATTTTGAAGCATTTCAGAAAAAAAATCAAAAATTCACAAAAAATCCAAAGGGGTTAGCCTTTGTTTTTTTAACAAAAACGACAAGTTCCATCAAAACTCGTCGTAAATTCATTTTTCTTCCCTGTGAAGCTTCTTATCTTTGTCAGATTTGCGTTATATTGTCATATCAAAATTTTTAAGCATTTCAGAAAAAAATCCAAATTTCACAAAAAATCCAAAGGGGTTAGCCTTTGATTTTTCTCAAAAACGGCAATTTTCATCAAAATTCGTCGTAAATTCATTTTTCTCGCCCGTGAAGCTTCTTATCTTTGTCAGTTACGTGTTATATTGTCATACCTAAATTTTGAAGCATTTTGGAAAAAAATCAAAATTTCACAAAAAAATCCAAAGGGGTTAGCCTTTGCTTTTCTACCAAAAACAACAATTTTCATCAACACTCGCCGTAAATTCATTTTTCTCGCCCGTGAATCAAAACTCAATGTAAATTCATTTTTCTCGCCCATGAGGCTTCTTATCTTTGTCAGATACACGTTATCTTATCATTCCTAAATTTTGAAGCATTTCGGAAAAAATCAAAATTTCAGAACAAAATCCAAAGGGGTTAGCCTTTGTTTTTTACCAAAAATGACAAGTTCCATCAAAACTCGTCGTAAATTCATTTTTCTCGCCCGTGGCGCTTCTTATCTTTTTCAGATACGTGTTATATTGTCATACCAAAATTTTGAAGCATTTCGGAAAAAATCAAAATTTCAGAAAAAATCGGAAGGGGTTAGCCTTTGCTTTTTCTCAAAAACGGCAATTTTCATCAAAATTCGTCGTAAATTCATTTTTCTCACCCGTGAAGCTTCTTATTTTTGTCAGATACGTGTTATATTGTCATACCTAAATTTTGATGCATTTCAGAAAAAAAAATTTCACCAAAAAATCCAAAGGGGTTAGCCTTTGCTTTTCTACCAAAAACGACAATTTTCATCAACACTCGCCGTAAATTCATTTTTCTCGCCCGTGAATCAAAACTCACTGTAAATTCATTTTTCTCTCCCATGAGGCTTCTTATCTTTGTCAGATACGCGTTATCTTGTCATACCTAAATTTTGAAACATTTCAGAAAAAAATCAAAATTTCAGAACAAAATCCAAAGGGGTTAGCCTTTGCTTTTTACCAAAAATGGCAATTTTCATCAAAACTCGTCGTAAATTAATTTTTCTCACCCGTGAAGCTTCTTATCTTTGTCATATACGTGTTATGTTGTCATACCTAAATTTTGAAGCATTTCAGAAAAAATGAAAATTTCACAAAAAATCCAAAGGGGTTAGCCTTTGTTTTTTTACCAAAAACGACAAGTTCCATCAAAACTCGTCGTAAATTCATTTTTCTCGCCTGTGAAGCTTCTTATCTTTGTCAGATTTGCGTTATTATGTCATACCAAAATTTTTAAGCATTTCAGAAAAAAATCAAAATTTCAAAAAAAAATTTCCAAAGGGGTTAGCCTTTGATTTTTCTCAAAAACGGCAATTTTCATCAAAATTCGTCGTAAATTTATTTTTCTCGCTCGTGAAGCTTCTTATATTTGTCAGTTACGCGTTATATTATCATACCTAAATTTCGTAGCATTTCAGAAAAATAAAAATTTCATAAAAAAATCCAAAGGGGTTAGCCTTTGCTTTTCTACCAAAAACGACAGTTTTCATCAACACTCGCCGTAATTATTTTTCTCGCTCATGAATCAAAACTCAATGTAAATTCATTTTTCTCGCCCATGAGGCTTCGTATCTTTGTCAGATACGCGTTATCTTGTCATACCAAAATTTTGAAGCATTTCGAAAAAAATCAAAATTTCATAAAAAATCCAAAGGGGTTAGCCTTTGCTTTTTCTCAAAAACGGCAATTTTCATCAAAATTCATCATAAATTCATTTTTCTCACCCGTGAAGCTTCTTATTTTTGTCAGATACGTGTTATATTGTCATACCTAAATTTTGAAGCATTTCAGAAAAAACAAAATTTCACCAAAAAATCCAAAGGGGTTAGCCTTTGATTTTCTACCAAAAACGACAATTTTCATCAACACTCGACGTAAATTCATTTTCCTCGCCCGTGAATCAAAACTCACTGTAAATTCATTTTTCTCGCCCATGAGGCTACTTATCTTTGTCAGATACGCGTTATATTGTCATACCTAAATTTTGAAGCATTTCAGAAAAAAAATCAAAATTTCAGAACAAAATCCAAAGGGGTTAGCCTTTGCTTTTTACCAAAAATGGCAATTTTCATCAAAACTCATCGTAAATTAATTTTTCTCGCCCATGAAGCTTCTTATCTTTGTCAGATACGTGTTATGTTGTCATACCTAAATTTTGAAGCATTTCAGAAAAAAAATCAAAATTTCACAAAAAATCCAAAGGGGCTAGCCTTTGTTTTTTTTACCAAAAACGACAAGTTCCATCAAAACTCATCGTAAATTCATTTTTCTCGCCTGTGAAGCTTCTTATCTTTGTCAGATTTGTGTTATTATGGCATACCAAAATTTTTAAGCATTTCGGAAAAAAATCAAAATTTCACAAAAAATCCAAAGGGGTTAGCCTTTGATTTTTCTCAAAAATGGCAATTTTCATCAAAATTCATCGTAAATTCATTTTTCTCGCTCGTGAAGCTTTTTATATTTGTCAGTTATGCGTTATATTGTCATACCTAAATTTTGTAGCATTTCGGAAAAAATCAAAATTTCACAAAAAAATCCAAAGGGGTTAGCCTTTGATTTTCTACCAAAAACGACAATTTTCATCAACACTCGCCGTAAATTCATTTTTCTCGTCCCTGAAACAAAACTCAATGTAAATTCATTTTTCTCGTCCATGAGGCTTCTTATCTTTGTCAGATACGCATTATCTTTTCATATCAAAATTTTGAAGCATTTCGGAAAAAATCAAAATTTCACAAAAAATCCAAAGGGGTTAGCCTTTGCTTTTTCTCAAAGACGGCAATTTTCATCAAAATTCATCGTAAATTCATTTTTCTTACCCGTGAAGCTTCTTATTTTTGTTAGATACGTGTTATATTATCATAACTAAATTTTGAAGCATTTCAGAAAAAAACAAAATTTCACCAAAAAAATCCAAAGGGGTTAGCCTTTGCTTTTCTACAAAAAACGAAAATTTTCATCAACACTCGCCGTAAATTCATTTTTCTCGCCCGTGAATCAAAACTCAATGTAAATTAATTTTTCTTGCCCAGGCTTCTTATCTTTTTCAGATACGCGTTATATTGTACCTAATTTTTGAAGCATTTCAGAAAAAAATCAAAATTTCAGAACAAAATCCAAAGGTGTTAGCCTTTGCTTTTTACCAAAAACGGCAATTTTCATCAAAATTCGTCGTAAATTCATTTTTCTCGCCCGTGAAGCTTCTTTTCTTTGTCAGATTTGCGTTATATTTTCATACCTAAATTTTTAAGCATTTCGGAAAAAATCAAAATTTCAGAACAAAATCCAAAGGGGTTAGCCTTTGTTTTTTTTTACCAAAAATGACAAGTTCCATCAAAACTCGTCGTAAATTCATTTTTCTCGCCCGTGGCGCTTCTTATCTTTGTCAGATACTCGTTATATTGTCATACCAAAATTTTGAAGCATTTCGGAAAAAATCAAAATTTCACAAAAAATACAAAGGGGTTAGCCTTTGTTTTTTCTCAAAAACGGTAATTTTCATCAAAATTCATCGTAAATTATATTTTTCTCACCCGCGAAGCTTCTTATTTTTGTCAGATACGTGTTATATTGTCATACCTAAATTTTGATGCATTTCAGAAAAAAATTTCACCAAAAAATTCAAAGGGGTTAGCCTTTGCTTTTCTACCAAAAACGACAATTTTCATCAACACTCGCCGTAAATTCATTTTTCTCGCCTGTGAATCAAAACTCACTGTAAATTCATTTTTCTCGCCCATGACGCTTCTTATCTTTGTCAGATACGCGTTATCTTGTCATACCTAAATTTTGAAGCATTTCAGAAAAAAATCAAAATTTCAGAACAAAATCCAAAGGGGTTAGCCTTTGCTTTTTACCAAAAATGGCATTTTTCATCAAAACTCATCGTAAATTAATTTTTCTCACCCGTGAAGCTTCTTATCTTTGTCATATACGTGTTATGTTGTCATACCTAAATTTTGAAGCATTTCAGAAAAAAATTAAAATTTTACAAAAAATCCAAAGGGGCTAGCCTTTGTTTTTTTACCAAAAACGACAAGTTCCATCAAAACTCATCGTAAATTCATTTTTCTCGCCTGTGAAGCTTCTTATCTTTGTCAGATTTGTGTTATTATGTCATACCAAAATTTTTAAGCATTTCGGAAAAAATCAAAATTTCACAAAAAATCCAAAGGGGTTAGCCTTTGATTTTTCTCAAAAACGGCAATTTTCATCAAAATTCGTCGTAAATTCATTTTTCTCGCTCGTGAAGCTTCTTATATTTGTCAGTTATGCGTTATATTGTCATACCTAAATTTTGTAGCATTTCGGAAAAAATCAAAATTTCACAAAAAAACCCAAAGGGGTTAGCCTTTGATTTTCTACCAAAAACGACAATTTTCATCAACACTCGCCGTAAATTTATTTTTCTCGCCCGTGAATCAAAACTCAATGTAAATTCATTTTTCTCGCCCATGAATCAAACTCAATGTAAATTCATTTTTCTCGCCCATGAGGCTTCTTATCTTTGTCAGATACGCATTATCTTTTCATACCAAAATTTTGAAGCATTTCGGAAAAAATCAAAATTTCACAAAAAATCCAAAGGGGTTAGCCTTTGCTTTTTCTCAAATACGGCAATTTTCATCAAAATTCATCGTAAATTCATTTTTCTTACCCGCGAAGCTTCTTATTTTTGTCAGATACGTGTTATATTATCATACCTAAATTTTGAAGCATTTCAGAAAAAACAAAATTTCACCAAAAAAATCCAAAGGGGTTAGCCTTTGCTTTTCTACAAAAAACGACAATTTTCATCAACACTCGCCGTAAATTCATTTTTCTCGCCCGTGAATCAAAACTCAATGTAAATTAATTTTTCTTGCCCAGGCTTCTTATCTTTTTCAGATACGCGTTATCTTGTCATACCTAAATTTTGAAGCATTTCAGAAAAAAATCAAAATTTCAGAACAAAATCTAAAGGGGTTAGCCTTTGCTTTTTACCAAAAATGGCAATTTTCATCAAAATTCGTCGTAAATTCATTTTTCTCACCCGTGAAGCTTCTTTTCTTTGTCAGATTTGCGGTATATTTTCATACCTAAATTTTTAAGCATTTCGGAAAAAATTAAAATTTCAGAACAAAATCCAAAGGGGTTAGCCTTTGTTTTTTTACCAAAAATGACAAGTTCCATCAAAACTCGTCGTAAATTCATTTTTCTCGCCCGTGGCGCTTCTTATCTTTGTCAGATACTCGTTATATTGTCATACCAAAATTTTGAAGCATTTCGGAAAAATCAAAATTTCACAAAAAATACAAAGGGGTTAGCCTTTGCTTTTTCTCAAAAACGGTAATTTTCATCAAAATTCATCGTAAATTATATTTTTCTCACCCGCGAAGCTTCTTATTTTTGTCAGATACGTGTTATATTGTCATACCTAAATTTTGATGCATTTCAGAAAAAAAATTCACCAAAAAATCCAAAGGGGTTAGCCTTTGCTTTTCTACCAAAAACGACAATTTTCATCAACACTCGCCGTAAATTCATTTTTCTCGCCCGTGAATCAAAACTCACTGTAAATTCATTTTTCTCGCCCATGAGGCTTCTTATCTTTGTCAGATACGCGTTATCTTGTCATACCTAAATTTTGAAGCATTTCAGAAAAAATCAAAATTTCAGAACAAAATCCAAAGGGGTTAGCATTTGCTTTTTACCAAAAATGGCATTTTTCATCAAAATTCATCGTAAATTAATTTTTCTCGCCCGTGAAGCTTCTTATCTTTGTCAGATACGTGTTATGTTATCATACCTAAATTTTGAAGCATTTCCGAAAAAAATCAAAATTTCACAAATAATCCAAAGGGGTTAGCCTTTGTTTTTTTTACCAAAAACGACAAGTTGCATCAAAACTCGTCGTAAATTCATTTTTCTCGCCTGTGAAGCTTCTTATCTTTGTCAGATTTGCGTTATTATGTCATACCAAATTTTTAAGCATTTCGGAAAAAAATCAAAATTTCACAAAAAATCCAAAGGGGTTAGCCTTTGATTTTTCTCAAAAACGGCAATTTTCATCAAAATTCATCGTAAATTCATTTTTCTTACCCGTGAAGCTTCTTATTTTTGTCAGATACGTGTTATATTATCATATCTAAATTTTGAAGCATTTCAGAAAAAACAAAATTTCACCAAAAAAATCCAAAGGGGTTAGCCTTTGCTTTTCTACAAAAAACGACAATTTTCATCAACACTCACCGTAAATTCATTTTTCTCGCTCGTGAATCAAAACTCAATGTAAATTAATTTTTCTTGCCCAGGCTTCTTATCTTTTTCAGATACACGTTATCTTGTCATACCTAAATTTTGAAGCATTTCAGAAAAAAATCAAAATTTCAGAACAAAATCCAAAGGGGTTAGCCTTTGCTTTTTACCAAAAACGGCAATTTTCATCAAAATTTGTCGTAAATTCATTTTTCTCGCTCGTGAAGCTTCTTTTCTTTGTCAGATTTGCGTTATATTTTCATACCTAAATTTTTAAGCATTTCGGAAAAAATCAAAATTTCAGAACAAAATCCAAAGGGGTTAGCCTTTGTTTTTTACCAAAAATGACAAGTTCCATCAAAACTCGTCATAAATTCATTTTTCTCGCCCGTGGCGCTTCTTATCTTTGTCAGGTACTCGTTATATTGTCATACCAAAATTTTGAAGCATTTAAGAAAAAATCAAAATTTCATAAAAAAATACAAAGGGGTTAGCCTTTGCTTTTTCTCAAAAACGTTAATTTTCATCAAAATTCATCGTAAATTTTATTTTTCTCACCCGCGAAGCTTCTTATTTTTGTCAGATACGTGTTATATTGTCATACCTAAATTTTGATGCATTTCAGAAAAAAACAAAATTTCACCAAAAAATCCAAAGGGGTTAGCCTTTGCTTTTCTACCAAAAACGACAATTTTCATCAACACTCGATGTAAATTCATTTTTCTCGCCCGTGAATCAAAACTCACTGTAAATTCATTTTTCTCGACCATGAGGCTACTTATCTTTGTCAGATACGCGTTATCTTGTCATACCTAAATTTTGAAGCATTTCAGAAAAAAATCAAAATTTTAGAACAAAATTCAAAGGGGTTAGACTTTGCTTTTTACCAAAAATGGCAATTTTCATCAAAACTCATCGTAAATTAATTTTTCTTGCCCAGGCTTCTTATCTTTTTCAGATACGCGTTATCTTGTCATACCTAAATTTTGAAGCATTTCAGAAAAAAATCAAAATTTCAGAACAAAATCCAAAGGGGTTAGCCTTTGCTTTTTACCAAAAACGGCAATTTTCATCAAAATTCGTCGTAAATTCATTTTTCTCGCTCGTGAAGCTTCTTTTCTTTGTCAGATTTGCGTTATATTTTCATACCTAAATTTTTAAGCATTTCGGAAAAAATCAAAATTTCAGAACAAAATCCAAAGGGGTTAGCCTTTGTTTTTTTACCAAAAATGACAAGTTCCATCAAAACTCGTCGTAAATTCATTTTTCTCGCCCGTGGCGCTTCTTATCTTTGTCAGATACTCGTTATATTGTCATTCCAAAATTTTGAAGCATTTCGGAAAAAATCAATATTTCACAAAAAATACAAAGGGGTTAGCCTTTGCTTTTTCTCAAAAACGGTAATTTTCATCAAAATTCATCGTAAATTTTATTTTTCTCACCCGCGAAGCTTCTTATTTTTGTCAGATACGTGTTATATTGTCATACCTAAATTTTGATGCATTTCAGAAAAAAACAAAATTTCACCAAAAAATCCAAAGGGGTTAGCCTTTGCTTTTCTACCAAAAACGACAATTTTCATCAACACTCAACGTAAATTCATTTTTCTCGCCCGTGAATCAAAACTCACTGTAAATTCATTTTTCTCGCCCATGAGGCTACTTATCTTTGTCAGATACGCGTTATCTTGTCATACCTAAATTTTGAAGCATTTCAGAAAAAAAATCAAAATTTTAGAACAAAATTCAAAGGGGTTAGACTTTGCTTTTTACCAAAAATGGCAATTTTCATCAAAACTCGTCGTAAATTAATTTTTCTTACCCGTGAAGCTTCTTATCTTTGTCAGATACGTGTTATGTTGTCATACCAAAATTTTGAAGCATTTCAGAAAAAAAATCAAAATTTCACAAAAAATTCAAAGGGGTTAGCCTTTGTTTTTTTACCACAAACGACAAGTTCCATCAAAACTCGTCGTAAATTCATTTTTCTTGCCTGTGAAGCTTCTTATCTTTGTCAGATTTGCGTTATATTGTCATACCAAAATTTTTAAGCATTTCGGAAAAAAAATCCAAATTTCACAAAAAATCCAAAGTGGTTAACCTTTGATTTTTCTCAAAAACGGCAATTTTCATCAAAATTCATCGTAAATTCATTTTTCTCGCCCGTGAAGCTTCTTATCTTTGTCAGTTACGTGTTATATTGTCATACCTAAATTTTGAAGCATTTTGGAAAAAAATCAAAATTTCACAAAAAAATCCAAAGGGGTTAGCCTTTGCTTTTCTACCAAAAACAACAATTTTCATCAACACTCGCCGTAAATTCATTTTTCTCGCCCGTGAATCAAAACTCAATGTAAATTCATTTTTCTCGCCCATGAGGCTTCTTATCTTTGTCAGATACGCGTTATCTTGTCATTCCTAAATTTTGAAGCATTTCAGAAAAAATCAAAATTTCAGAACAAAATCCAAAGGGGTTAGCCTTTGTTTTTTTACCAAAAATGACAAGTTCCATCAAAACTCGTCGTAAATTCATTTTTCTCGCCCGTGGCGCTTCTTATCTTTGTCAGATACGTGTTATATTGTCATACCAAAATTTTGAAGCATTTCGGAAAAAATCAAAATTTCAGAAAAAATCCAAAGGGGTTAGCCTTTGCTTTTTCTCAAAAACGGCAATTTTCATCAAAATTCGTCGTAAATTCATTTTTCTCACCCGTGAAGCTTCTTATTTTTGTCAGATACGTGTTATATTGTCATACCTAAATTTTGATACATTTCAGAAAAAAAATAAAATTTCACCAAAAAATCCAAAGGGGTTAGCCTTTGCTTTTCTACCAAAAACGACAATTTTCATCAACACTCGCCGTAAATTCATTTTTCTCGCCCGTGAATCAAAACTCACTGTAAATTCATTTTTCTCGCCCATGAGGCTTCTTATCTTTGTCAGATACGCGTTATCTTGTCATACCTAAATTTTGAAACATTTCAGAAAAAAATCAAAATTTCAGAACAAAATCCAAAGGGGTTAGCCTTTGCTTTTTACCAAAAATGGCAATTTTCATCAAAACTCGTCGTAAATTAATTTTTCTCACCCGTGAAGCTTCTTATCTTTGTCAGATACGTGTTATGTTGTCATACCTAAATTTTAAAGCATTTCGGAAAAAAAATCAAAATTTCACAAAAAATCCAAAGGGGTTAGCCTTTGTTTTTTTACCAAAAACGACAAGTTCCATCAAAACTCGTCGTAAATTCATTTTTCTCGCCTGTGAAGCTTCTTATCTTTGTCAGATTTGCGTTATTATGTCATACCAAAATTTTTAAGCATTTCAGAAAAAAATCAAAATTTTAAAAAAAATTCCAAAGGGGTTAGCCTTTGATTTTTCTCAAAAACGGCAATTTTCATCAAAATTCGTCGTAAATTTATTTTTCTCGCTCGTGAAGCTTCTTATATTTGTCAGTTACGCGTTATATTGTCATACCTAAAATTTGTAGCATTTCAGAAAAATCAAAATTTCACGAAAAAATCCAAAGGGGTTAGCCTTTGCTTTTCTACCAAAAACGACAATTTTCATCAACACTCGCCGTAAATTTATTTTTCTCGCCCATGAATCAAAACTCAATGTAAATTCATTTTTCTCGCCCATGAGGCTTCTTATCTTTGTCAGATACGCGTTATCTTGTCATACCAAAATTTTGAAGCATTTCGGAAAAAATCAAAATTTCATAAAAAATCCAAAGGGGTTAGCCTTTGCTTTTTCTCAAAAACGGCAATTTTCATCAAAATTCATCATAAATTCATTTTTCTCACCCGTGAAGCTTCTTATTTTTGTCAGATACGTGTTATATTGTCATACCTAAATTTTGAAGCATTTCAGAAAAAAACAAAATTTCACCAAAAAATCCAAAGGGGTTAGCCTTTGATTTTCTACCAAAAACGACAATTTTCATCAACACTCGACGTAAATTCATTTTCCTCGCCCGTGAATCAAAACTCACTGTAAATTCATTTTTCTCGCCCATGAGGCTACTTATCTTTGTCAGATACGCGTTATCTTGTCATACCTAAATTTTGAAGCATTTCAGAAAAAAAATCAAAATTTCAGAACAAAATCCAAAGGGGTTAGCCTTTGCTTTTTACCAAAAATGGCAATTTTCATCAAAACTCATCGTAAATTAATTTTTCTCGCCCATGAAGCTTCTTATCTTTGTCAGTTACGTGTTATGTTGTCATACCTAAATTTTGAAGCATTTCAGAAAAAAATCAAAATTTCACAAAAAATCCAAAGGGGCTAGCCTTTGTTTTTTTTACCAAAAACGACAACTTCCATCAAAACTCATCGTAAATTCATTTTTCTCGCCTGTGAAGCTTTTTATCTTTGTCAGATTTGTGTTATTATGTCATACCAAAATTTTTAAGCATTTCGGAAAAAATCAAAATTTCACAAAAAATCCAAAGGGGTTAGCCTTTGATTTTTCTCAAAAACGGCAATTTTCATCAAAATTCGTCGTAAATTCATTTTTCTCGCTCGTGAAGCTTCTTATATTTGTCAGTTATGCGTTATATTGTCATACCTAAATTTTGTAGCATTTTGGAAAAAATCAAAATTTCACAAAAAAATCCAAAGGGGTTAGCCTTTGATTTTCTACCAAAAACGACAATTTTCATCAACACTCGCCGTAAATTCATTTTTCTCGTCCGTGAAACAAAACTCAATGTAAATTCATTTTTCTCGCCCATGGGGCTTCTTATCTTTGTCAGATACGCATTATCTTTTCATACCAAAATTTTGAAGCATTTCGGAAAAAATCAAAATTTCACAAAAAATCCAAAGGGGTTAGCCTTTGCTTTTTCTCAAAGACGGCAATTTTCATCAAAATTCATCGTAAATTCATTTTTCTTACCCGTGAAGCTTCTTATTTTTGTTAGATACGTGTTATATTATCATACCTAAATTTTGAAGCATTTCAGAAAAAAACAAAATTTCACCAAAAAAATCCAAAGGGGTTAGCCTTTGCATTTCTACAAAAAACGACAATTTTCATCAACACTCGCCGTAAATTCATTTTCTCGCCCGTGAATCAAAACTCAATGTAAATTAATTTTTCTTGCCCAGGCTTCTTATCTTTTTCAGATACACGTTATCTTGTCATACCTAAATTTTGAAGCATTTCAGAAAAAATCAAAATTTCAGAACAAAATCCAAAGGGGTTAGCCTTTGCTTTTTACCAAAAACGGCAATTTTCATCAAAATTCATCGTAAATTCATTTTTCTCGCCCGTGAAGCTTCTTTTCTTTGTCAGATTTGCGTTATATTTTCATACCTAAATTTTTAAGCATTTCGGAAAAAATCAAAATTTCAGAACAAAATCCAAAGGGGTTAGCATTTGTTTTTTTTTACCAAAAATGACAAGTTCCATCAAAACTCGTCGTAAATTCATTTTTCTCGCCCGTGGCGCTTCTTATCTTTGTCAGATACTCGTTATATTGTCATACCAAAATTTTGAAGCATTTCGGAAAAAATCAAAATTTCACAAAAAATACAAAGGGGTTAGCCTTTGCTTTTTCTCAAAAACGGTAATTTTCATCAAAATTCATCGTAAATTATATTTTTCTCACCCGCGAAGCTTCTTATTTTTGTCAGATACGTGTTATATTGTCATACCTAAATTTTGATGCATTTCAGAAAAAAATTTCACCAAAAAATCCAAAGGGGTTAGCCTTTGCTTTTCTACCAAAAACGACAATTTTCATCAACACTCGCCGTAAATTCATTTTTCTCGCCCGTGAATCAAAACTCAATGTAAATTCATTTTTCTCGCCCATGAGGCTTCTTATCTTTGTCAGATACGCGTTATCTTGTCATTCCTAAATTTTGAAGCATTTCGGAAAAAATCAAAATTTCAGAACAAAATCCAAAGGGGTTAGCCTTTGTTTTTTTACCAAAAATGACAAGTTCCATCAAAACTCGTCGTAAATTCATTTTTCTCGCCCGTGGCGCTTCTTATCTTTGTCAGATACGTGTTATATTGTCATACCAAAATTTTGAAGCATTTTGGAAAAAATCAAAATTTCAGAAAAATCCAAAGGGGTTAGCCTTTGCTTTTTCTCAAAAACGGCAATTTTCATCAAAATTCGTCGTAAATTCATTTTTCTCACCCGTGAAGCTTCTTATTTTTGTCAGATACGTGTTATATTGTCATACCTAAATTTTGATACATTTCAGAAAAAAAATAAAATTTCACCAAAAAATCCAAAGGGGTTAGCCTTTGCTTTTCTACCAAAAACGACAATTTTCATCAACACTCGCCGTAAATTCATTTTTCTCGCCCGTGAATCAAAACTCACTGTAAATTCATTTTTCTCGCCCATGAGGCTTATTATCTTTGTCAGATACGCGTTATCTTGTCATACCTAAATTTTGAAACATTTCAGAAAAAAATCAAAATTTCAGAACAAAATCCAAAGGGGTTAGCCTTTGCTTTTTACCAAAAATGGCAATTTTCATCAAAACTCGTCGTAAATTAATTTTTCTCACCCGTGAAGCTTCTTATCTTTGTCAGATACGTGTTATGTTGTCATACCTAAATTTTGAAGCATTTCGGAAAAAAAATCAAAATTTCACAAAAAATCCAAAGGGGTTAGCCTTTGTTTTTTTACCAAAAATGACAAGTTCCATCAAAACTCGTCGTAAATTCATTTTTCTCGCCTGTGAAGCTTCTTATCTTTGTCAGATTTGCGTTATTATGTCATACCAAAATTTTTAAGCATTTCAGAAAAAAATCAAAATTTAAAAAAAAATTCCAAAGGGGTTAGCATTTGATTTTTCTCAAAAACGGCAATTTTCATCAAAATTCGTCGTAAATTTATTTTTCTCGCTCGCGAAGCTTCTTATATTTGTCAGTTACGCGTTATATTGTCATACCTAAATTTTGTAGCATTTCAGAAAAATCAAAATTTCACAAAAAAATCCAAAGGGGTTAGCCTTTGCTTTTCTACCAAAAACGACAATTTTCATCAACACTCGCCGTAAATTTATTTTTCTCGCCCATGAATCAAAACTCAATGTAAATTCATTTTTCTCGCCCATGAGGCTTCTTATCTTTGTCAGATACGCGTTATCTTGTCATACCAAAATTTTGAAGCATTTCGGAAAAAATCAAAATTTCATAAAAAAATCCAAAGGGGTTAGCCTTTGCTTTTTCTCAAAAACGGCAATTTTCATCAAAATTCATCATAAATTCATTTTTCTCACCCGTGAAGCTTCTTATTTTTGTCAGATACGTGTTATATTGTCATACCTAAATTTTGAAGCATTTAAGAAAAAACAAAATTTCACCAAAAAATCCAAAGGGGTTAGCCTTTGATTTTCTACCAAAAACGACAATTTTCATCAACACTCGACGTAAATTCATTTTCCTCGCCCGTGAATCAAAACTCACTGTAAATTCATTTTTCTCGCCCATGAGGCTACTTATCTTTGTCAGATACGCGTTATCTTGTCATACCTAAATTTTGAAGCATTTCAGAAAAAAAAAATCAAAATTTCAGAACAAAATCCAAAGGGGTTAGCCTTTGCTTTTTACCAAAAATGGCAATTTTCATCAAAACTCATCGTAAATTAATTTTTCTCGCCCATGAAGCTTCTTATCTTTGTCAGATACGTGTTATGTTGTCATACCTAAATTTTGAAGCATTTCAGAAAAAAATCAAAATTTCACAAAAAATCCAAAGGGGCTAGCCTTTGTTTTTTACCAAAAACGACAAGTTCCATCAAAACTCATCGTAAATTCATTTTTCTCGCCTGTGAAGCTTCTTATCTTTGTCAGATTTATGTTATTATGTCATACCAAAATTTTTAAGCATTTCAGAAAAAATCAAAATTTCACAAAAAATCCAAAGGGGTTAGCCTTTGATTTTTCTCAAAAACGGCAATTTTCATCAAAATTCGTCGTAAATTCATTTTTCTCGCTCGTGAAGCTTCTTATATTTGTCAGTTATGCGTTATATTGTCATACCTAAATTTTGTAGCATTTTGGAAAAAATCAAAATTTCACAAAAAAATCCAAAGGGGTTAGCCTTTGATTTTCTACCAAAAACGACAATTTTCATCAACACTCGCCGTAAATTCATTTTTCTCGTCCGTGAAACAAAACTCAATGTAAATTCATTTTTCTCGCCCATGAGGCTTCTTATCTTTGTCAGATACGCATTATCTTTTCATACCAAAATTTTGAAGCATTTCGGAAAAAATCAAAATTTCACAAAAAATCCAAAGGGGTTAGCCTTTGCTTTTTCTCAAAGACGGCAATTTTCATCAAAATTCATCGTAAATTCATTTTTCTTACCCGTGAAGCTTCTTATTTTTGTTAGATACGTGTTATATTATCATACCTAAATTTTGAAGCATTTCAGAAAAAAACAAAATTTCACCAAAAAATCCAAAGGGGTTAGCCTTTGCTTTTCTACAAAAAACGACAATTTTCATCAACACTCGCCGTAAATTCATTTTTCTCGCCCGTGAATCAAAACTCAATGTAAATTAATTTTTCTTGCCCAGGCTTCTTATCTTTTTCAGATACGCGTTATCTTGTCATACCTAAATTTTGAAGCATTTCAGAAAAAATCAAAATTTCAGAACAAAATCCAAAGGGGTTAGCCTTTGCTTTTTACCAAAAACGGCAATTTTCATCAAAATTCGTCGTAAATTCATTTTTCTCGCCCGTGAAGCTTCTTTTCTTTGTCAGATTTGCGTTATATTTTCATACCTAAATTTTTAAGCATTTCGGAAAAAATCAAAATTTCAGAACAAAATCCAAAGGGGTTAGCCTTTGTTTTTTTTTACCAAAAATGACAAGTTCCATCAAAACTCGTCGTAAATTCATTTTTCTCGCCCGTGGCGCTTCTTATCTTTGTCAGATACTCGTTATATTGTCATACCAAAATTTTGAAGCATTTCAGAAAAAATCAAAATTTCACAAAAAATACAAAGGGGTTAGCCTTTGCTTTTTCTCAAAAACGGTAATTTTCATCAAAATTCATCGTAAATTATATTTTTCTCACCCGCAAAGCTTCTTATTTTTGTCAGATACGTGTTATATTGTCATACCTAAATTTTGATGCATTTCAGAAAAAAAAATTTCACCAAAAAATCCAAAGGGGTTAGCCTTTGCTTTTCTACCAAAAAGGACAATTTTCATCAACACTCGCCGTAAATTCATTTTTCTCGCCCGTGAATCAAAACTCACTGTAAATTCATTTTTCTCGCCCATGAGGCTTCTTATCTTTGTCAGATACGCGTTATCTTGTCATACCTAAATTTTGAAGCATTTCAGAAAAAAATCAAAATTTCAGAACAAAATCCAAAGGGGTTAGCCTTTGCTTTTTACCAAAAATGGCATTTTTCATCAAAACTCATCGTAAATTAATTTTTCTCACCCGTGAAGCTTCTTATCTTTGTCATATACGTGTTATGTTGTCATACCTAAATTTCGAAGCATTTCAGAAAAAAATCAAAATTTCACAAAAAATCCAAAGGGGCTAGCCTTTGTTTTTTTTACCAAAAACGACAAGTTCCATCAAAACTCATCGTAAATTCATTTTTCTTGCCTGTGAAGCTTCTTATCTTTGTAAGATTTGTGTTATTATGTCATACCAAACTTTTTAAGCATTTCGGAAAAAATCAAAATTTCACAAAAAATCCAAAGGGGTTTGCCTTTGATTTTTCTCAAAAACGGCAATTTTCATCAAAATTCGTCGTAAATTCATTTTTCTCGCTCGTGAAGCTTCTTATATTTGTCAGTTATGCGTTATATTGTCATACCTAAATTTTGTAGCATTTCGGAAAAAATCAAAATTTCACAAAAAAATCCAAAGGGGTTAGCCTTTGATTTTCTACCAAAAACGATAATTTTCATCAACACTCGCCGTAAATTTATTTTTCTCGCCCGTGAATCAAAACTCAATGTAAATTCATTTTTCTCGCCCATGAATCAAAACTCAATGTAAATTCATTTTTCTCGCCCATGAGGCTTCTTATCTTTGTCAGATACGCATTATCTTTTCATACCAAAATTTTGAAGCATTTCGGAAAAAATCAAAATTTCACAAAAAATCCAAAGGGGTTAGCCTTTGCTTTTTCTCAAAGACGGCAATTTTCATCAAAATTCATCGTAAATTCATTTTTCTTACCCGTGAAGCTTCTTATTTTTGTCAGATACGTGTTATATTATCATACCTAAATTTTGAAGCATTTCAGAAAAAAAACAAAATTTCACCAAAAAAATACAAAGGGGTTAGCCTTTGCTTTTCTACAAAAAACGATAATTTTCATCAACACTCGCCGTAAATTCATTTTTCTCGCCCGTGAATCAAAACTCAATGTAAATTAATTTTTCTTGCCCAGGCTTCTTATCTTTTTCAGATACGCGTTATCTTGTCATACCTAAATTTTGAAGCATTTCAGAAAAAAATCAAAATTTCAGAACAAAATCCAAAGGGGTTAGCCTTTGCTTTTTACCAAAAATGGCAATTTTCATCAAAATTTGTCGTAAATTCATTTTTCTCGCTCGTGAAGCTTCTTTTCTTTGTCAGATTTGCGTTATATTTTCATACCTAAATTTTTAAGCATTTCGGAAAAAATCAAAATTTCAGAACAAAATCCAAAGGGGTTAGCCTTTGTTTTTTTACCAAAAATGACAAGTTCCATCAAAACTTGTCGTAAATTCATTTTTCTCGCCCGTGGCGCTTCTTATCTTTGTCAGATACTCGTTATATTGTCATACCAAAATTTTGAAGCATTTCGGAAAAAATCAAAATTTCACAAAAAATACAAAGGGGTTAGCCTTTGCTTTTTCTCAAAACGGTAATTTTCATCAAAATTCATCGTAAATTATATTTTTCTCACCCGCGAAGCTTCTTATTTTTGTCAGTTACGCGTTATATTGTCATACCTAAATTTTGATGCATTTCAGAAAAAAAAATTTCACCAAAAAATCCAAAGGGTTAGCCTTTGCTTTTCTACCAAAAACGGCAATTTTCATCAACACTCGCCGTAAATTTATTTTTCTCGCCCATGAATCAAAACTCAATGTAAATTCATTTTTCTCGCCCATGAGGCTTCTTATCTTTGTCAGATACGCGTTATCTTGTCATACCAAAATTTTGAAGCATTTCGGAAAAAATCAAAATTTCATAAAAAATCCAAAGGGGTTAGCCTTTGCTTTTTCTCAAAAACGGCAATTTTCATCAAAATTCATCATAAATTCATTTTTCTCACCCGTGAAGCTTCTTATTTTTGTCAGATACGTGTTATATTGTCATACCTAAATTTTGAAGCATTTAAGAAAAAAACAAAATTTCACCAAAAAATCCAAAGGGGTTAGCCTTTGATTTTCTACCAAAAACGACAATTTTCATCAACACTCGACGTAAATTCATTTTCCTCGCCCGTGAATCAAAACTCACTGTAAATTCATTTTTCTCGCCCATGAGGCTACTTATCTTTGTCAGATACGCGTTATCTTGTCATACCTAAATTTTGAAGCATTTCAGAAAAAAAAATCAAAATTTCAGAACAAAATCCAAAGGGGTTAGCCTTTGCTTTTTACCAAAAATGGCAATTTTCATAAAAACTCATCGTAAATTAATTTTTCTCGCCCATGAAGCTTCTTATCTTTGTCAGATACGTGTTATGTTGTCATACCTAAATTTTGAAGCATTTCAGAAAAAAATCAAAATTTCACAAAAAATCCAAAGGGGCTAGCCTTTGTTTTTTTACCAAAAACGACAAGTTCCATCAAAACTCATCGTAAATTCATTTTTCTCGCCTGTGAAGCTTCTTATCTTTGTCAGATTTATGTTATTATGTCATACCAAAATTTTTAAGCATTTCGGAAAAAATCAAAATTTCACAAAAAATCCAAAGGGGTTAGCCTTTGATTTTTCTCAAAAACGGCAATTTTCATCAAAATTCATCGTAAATTCATTTTTCTCGCTCGTTAAGCTTCTTATATTTGTCAGTTATGCGTTATATTGTCATACCTAAATTTTGTAGCATTTTGGAAAAAATCAAAATTTCACAAAAAAATCCAAAGGGGTTAGCCTTTGATTTTCTACCAAAAACGACAATTTTCATCAACACTCGCCGTAAATTCATTTTTCTCGTCCGTGAAACAAAACTCAATGTAAATTCATTTTTCTCGCCCATGAGGCTTCTTATCTTTGTCAGATACGCATTATCTTTTCATACCAAAATTTTGAAGCATTTCGGAAAAAATCAAAATTTCACAAAAAATCCAAAGGGGTTAGCCTTTGCTTTTTCTCAAAGACGGCAATTTTCATCAAAATTCATCGTAAATTCATTTTTCTTACCCGTGAAGCTTCTTATTTTTATTAGATACGTGTTATATTATCATACCTAAATTTTGAAGCATTTCAGAAAAAAACAAAATTTCACCAAAAAATCCAAAAGGGTTAGCCTTTGCTTTTCTACAAAAAACGACAATTTTCATCAACACTCGCCGTAAATTCATTTTTCTCGCCCGTGAATCAAAACTCAATGTAAATTAATTTTTCTTGCCCAGGCTTCTTATCTTTTTCAGATACGCGTTATGTTGTCATACCTAAATTTTGAAGCATTTCAGAAAAAATCAAAATTTCAGAACAAAATCCAAAGGGGTTAGCCTTTGCTTTTTACCAAAAACGGCAATTTTCATCAAAATTTGTCGTAAATTCATTTTTCTCGCCCGTGAAGCTTCTTTTCTTTGTCAGATTTGCGTTATATTTTCATACCTAAATTTTTAAGCATTTCGGAAAAAATCAAAATTTCAGAACAAAATCCAAAGGGGTTAGCCTTTGTTTTTTTTTACCAAAAATGACAAGTTCCATCAAAACTCGTCGTAAATTCATTTTTCTCGCCCGTGGCGCTTCTTATCTTTGTCAGATACTCGTTATATTGTCATACCAAAATTTTGAAGCATTTCGGAAAAAATCAAAATTTCACAAAAAATACAAAGGGGTTAGCCTTTGCTTTTTTTCAAAAACGGTAATTTTCATCAAAATTCATCGTAAATTATATTTTTCTCACCCGCGAAGCTTCTTATTTTTGTCAGATACGTGTTATATTGTCATACCTAAATTTTGATGCATTTCAGAAAAAAAATTTCACCAAAAAATCCAAAGGGGTTAGCCTTTGCTTTTCTACCAAAAACGACAATTTTCATCAACACTCGCCGTAAATTCATTTTTCTCGCCCGTGAATCAAAACTCACTGTAAATTCATTTTTCTCGCCCATGAGGCTTCTTATCTTTGTCAGATACGTGTTATCTTGTCATACCTAAATTTTGAAGCATTTCAGAAAAAAATCAAAATTTCAGAACAAAATCCAAAGGGGTTAGCCTTTGCTTTTTACCAAAAATGGCATTTTTCATCAAAACTCATCGTAAATTAATTTTTCTCACCCGTGAAGCTTCTTATCTTTGTCATATACGTGTTACGTTGTCATACCTAAATTTCGAAGCATTTCAGAAAAAAATCAAAATTTCACAAAAAATCCAAAGGGGCTAGCCTTTGTTTTTTTACCAAAAACGACAAGTTCCATCAAAACTCATCGTAAATTCATTTTTCTCGCCTGTGAAGCTTCTTATCTTTGTCAGATTTGTGTTATTATGTCATACCAAACTTTTTAAGCATTTCGGAAAAAATCAAAATTTCACAAAAAATCCAAAGGGGTTTGCCTTTGATTTTTCTCAAAAACGGCAATTTTCATCAAAATTCGTCGTAAATTCATTTTTCTCGCTCGTGAAGCTTCTTATATTTGTCAGTTATGCGTTATATTGTCATACCTAAATTTTGTAGCATTTCGGAAAAAATCAAATTTTCACAAAAAAATCCAAAGGGGTTAGCCTTTGATTTTCTACCAAAAACGACAATTTTCATCAACACTCGCCGTAAATTTATTTTTCTCGCCCGTGAATCAAAACTCAATGTAAATTCATTTTTCTCGCCCATGAATCAAAACTCAATGTAAATTCATTTTTCTCGCCCATGAGGCTTCTTATCTTTGTCAGATACGCATTATCTTTTCATACCAAAATTTTGAAGCATTTCGGAAAAAATCAAAATTTCACAAAAAATCCAAAGGGGTTAGCCTTTGCTTTTTCTCAAAGACGGCAATTTTCATCAAAATTCATCGTAAATTCATTTTTCTTACCCGTGAAGCTTCTTATTTTTGTCAGATACGTGTTATATTATCATACCTAAATTTTGAAGCATTTCAGAAAAAGAAACAAAATTTCACCAAAAAAATCCAAAGGGGTTAGCCTTTGCTTTTCTACAAAAAACGACAATTTTCATCAACACTCGCCGTAAATTCATTTTTCTCGCCCGTGAATCAAAACTCAATGTAAATTAATTTTTTTTGCCGAGGCTTCTTATCTTTTTCAGATACGCGTTATCTTGTCATACCTAAATTTTGAAGCATTTCAGAAAAAAATCAAAATTTCAGAACAAAATCCAAAGGGGTTAGCCTTTGCTTTTTACCAAAAATGGCAATTTTCATCAAAATTTGTCGTAAATTCATTTTTCTCGCTCGTGAAGCTTCTTTTCTTTGTCAGATTTGCGTTATATTTTCATACCTAAATTTTTAAGCATTTCGGAAAAAATCAAAATTTCAGAACAAAATCCAAAGGGGTTAGCCTTTGTTTTTTTTACCAAAAATGACAAGTTCCATCAAAACTTGTCGTAAATTCATTTTTCTCGCCCGTGGCGCTTCTTATCTTTGTCAGATACTCGTTATATTGTCATACCAAAATTTTGAAGCATTTCGGAAAAAATCAAAATTTCACAAAAAATACAAAGGGGTTAGCCTTTGTTTTTTCTCAAAAACGGTAATTTTCATCAAAATTCATCGTAAATTATATTTTTCTCACCCGCGAAGCTTCTTATTTTTGTCAGATACGTGTTATATTGTCATACCTAAATTTTGATGCATTTCAGAAAAAAAAATTTCACCAAAAAATCCAAAGGGTTAGCCTTTGCTTTTCTACCAAAAACGACAATTTTCATCAACACTCGCCGTAAATTCATTTTTCTCGCCCGTGAATCAAAACTCACTGTAAATTCATTTTTCTCGCCCATGAGGCTTCTTATCTTTGTCAGATACGCGTTATCTTGTCATACCTAAATTTTGAAGCATTTCAGAAAAAAATCAAAATTTCAGAACAAAATCCAAAGGGGTTAGCCTTTGCTTTTTACCAAAAATGGCATTTTTCATCAAAATTCATCGTAAATTAATTTTTCTCGCCCGTGAAGCTTCTTATCTTTGTCAGATACGTGTTATGTTGTCATATCTAAATTTTGAAGCATTTCAGAAAAATATCAAAATTTCACAAAAAATCCAAAGGGGTTAGCCTTTGTTTTTTTTTACCAAAAACGACAAGTTCCATCAAAACTCGTCGTAAATTCATTTTTCTCGCCTGTGAAGCTTCTTATCTTTGTCAGATTTGCGTTATTATGTCATACCAAATTTTTAAGCATTTCGGAAAAAATCAAAATTTCACAAAAAATCCAAAGGGGTTAGCCTTTGATTTTTCTCAAAAACAGCAATTTTCATCAAAATTCATCGTAAATTCATTTTTCTTACCCGTGAAGCTTCTTATTTTTGTCAGATACGTGTTATATTATCATATCTAAATTTTGAAGCATTTCAGAAAAAAACAAAATTTCACCAAAAAAATCCAAAGGGGTTAGCCTTTGCTTTTCTACAAAAAACGACAATTTTCATCAACACTCACCGTAAATTCATTTTTCTCGCCCGTGAATCAAAACTCAATGTAAATTAATTTTTCTTGCCTAGGCTTATTATCTTTTTCAGATACGCGTTATCTTGTCATACCTAAATTTTGAAGCATTTCAGAAAAAAATCAAAATTTCAGAACAAAATCCAAAGGGGTTAGCCTTTGCTTTTTACCAAAAACGGCAATTTTCATCAAAATTCGTCGTAAATTCATTTTTCTCGCTCGTGAAGCTTCTTTTCTTTGTCAGATTTGCGTTATATTTTCATACCTAAATTTTTAAGCATTTCGGAAAAAATCAAAATTTCAGAACAAAATCCAAAAGGGTTAGCCTTTGTTTTTACCAAAAATGACAAGTTCCATCAAAACTCGTCGTAAATTCATTTTTCTCGCCCGTGGCGCTTCTTATCTTTGTCAGATACTCGTTATATTGTCATACCAAAATTTTGAAGCATTTCGGAAAAAATCAAAATTTCATAAAAAATCCAAAGGGGTTAGCCTTTGCTTTTCTACCAAAAACGACAATTTTCATCAACACTCGCCGTAAATTTATTTTTCTCGCCCATGAATCAAAACTCAATGTAAATTCATTTTTCTCGCCCATGAGGCTTCTTTCTTTGTCAGATACGCGTTATCTTGTCATACCAAAATTTTGAAGCATTTCGGAAAAAAATCAAAATTTCATAAAAAATCCAAAGGGGTTAGCCTTTGCTTTTTCTCAAAAACGGCAATTTTCATCAAAATTCATCATAAATTCATTTTTCTCACCCGTGAAGCTTCTTATTTTTGTCAGATACGTGTTATATTATCATACCTAAATTTTGAAGCATTTAAGAAAAAACAAAATTTCACCAAAAAATCCAAAGGGGTTAGCCTTTGATTTTCTACCAAAACGACAATTTTCATCAACACTCGACGTAAATTCATTTTCCTCGCCCGTGAATCAAAACTCACTGTAAATTCATTTTTCTCGCCCATGAGGCTACTTATCTTTGTCAGATACGCGTTATCTTGTCATACCTAAATTTTGAAGCATTTCAGAAAAAAAATCAAAATTTCAGAACAAAATCCAAAGGGGTTAGCCTTTGCTTTTTACCAAAAATGGCAATTTTCATCAAAACTCATCGTAAATTAATTTTTCTCGCCCATGAAGCTTCTTATCTTTGTCAGATATGTGTTATGTTGTCATACCTAAATTTTGAAGCATTTCAGAAAAAAATCAAAATTTCACAAAAAATCCAAAGGGGCTAGCCTTTGTTTTTTTACCAAAAACGACAAGTTCCATCAAAACTCATCGTAAATTCATTTTTCTCGCCTGTGAAGCTTCTTATCTTTGTCAGATTTATGTTATTATGTCATACCAAAATTTTTAAGCATTTCGGAAAAAATCAAAATTTCACAAAAAATCCAAAGGGGTTAGCCTTTGATTTTTCTCAAAAACGGCAATTTTCATCAAAATTCATCGTAAATTCATTTTTGTCGCTCGTGAAGCTTCTTATATTTGTCAGTTATGCGTTATATTGTCATACCTAAATTTTGCAGCATTTTGGAAAAAATCAAAATTTCACAAAAAAATCCAAAGGGGTTAGCCTTTGATTTTCTACCAAAAACGACAATTTTCATCAACACTCGCCGTAAATTCATTTTTCTCGTCCGTGAAAGAAAACTCAATGTAAATTCATTTTTCTCGCCCATGAGGCTTCTTATCTTTGTCAGATACGCATTATCTTTTCATACCAAAATTTTGAAGCATTTCGGAAAAAATCAAAATTTCACAAAAAATCCAAAGGGGTTAGCCTTTGCTTTTTCTCAAAGACGGCAATTTTCATCAAAATTCATCGTAAATTCATTTTTCTTACCCGTGAAGCTTCTTATTTTTGTTAGATACGTGTTATATTATCATACCTAAATTTTGAAGCATTTCAGAAAAAAACAAAATTTCACCAAAAAATCCAAAGGGGTTAGCCTTTGCTTTTCTACAAAAAACGACAATTTTCATCAACACTCGCCGTAAATTCATTTTTCTCGCCCGTGAATCAAAACTCAATGTAAATTAATTTTTCTTGCCCAGGCTTCTTATCTTTTTCAGATACGCGTTATCTTGTCATACCTAAATTTTGAAGCATTTCAGAAAAAATCAAAATTTCAGAACAAAATCCAAAGGGGTTAGCCTTTGCTTTTTACCAAAAATGGCAATTTTCATCAAAATTCGTCGTAAATTCATTTTTCTCGCCCGTGAAGCTTCTTTTCTTTGTCAGATTTGCGTTATATTTTCATACCTAAATTTTTAAGCATTTCGGAAAAAAATCAAAATTTCAGAACAAAATCCAAAGGGGTTAGCCTTTGTTTTTTTACCAAAAATGACAAGTTCCATCAAAACTCGTCGTAAATTCATTTTTCTCGCCCGTGGCGCTTCTTATCTTTGTCAGATACTCGTTATATTGTCATACCAAAATTTTGAAGCATTTCGGAAAAAATCAAAATTTCACAAAAAATACAAAGGTGTTAGCCTTTGCTTTTTCTCAAAAACGGTAATTTTCATCAAAATTCATCGTAAATTATATTTTTCTCACCCGCGAAGCTTCTTATTTTTGTCAGATACGTGTTATATTGTCATACCTAAATTTTGATGCATTTCAGAAAAAAAAATTCACCAAAAAATCCAAAGGGGTTAGCCTTTGCTTTTCTACCAAAAACGACAATTTTCATCAACACTCGCCGTAAATTCATTTTTCTCGCCCGTGAATCAAAACTCACTGTAAATTCATTTTTCTCGCCCATGAGGCTTCTTATCTTTGTCAGATACGCGTTATCTTGTCATACCTAAATTTTGAAGCATTTCAGAAAAAAATCAAAATTTCAGAACAAAATCCAAAGGGGTTAGCCTTTGCTTTTTACCAAAAATGACATTTTTTATCAAAACTCATCGTAAATTAATTTTTCTCACCCGTGAAGCTTCTTATCTTTGTCATATACGTGTTATGTTGTCATACCTAAATTTCGAAGCATTTCAGAAAAAAATCAAAATTCCACAAAAAATCCAAAGGGGCTAGCCTTTGTTTTTTTACCAAAAACGACAAGTTCCATCAAAACTCATCGTAAATTCATTTTTCTCGCCTGTGAAGCTTCTTATCTTTGTCAGATTTGTGTTATTATGTCATACCAAACTTTTTAAGCATTTCGGAAAAAATCAAAATTTCACAAAAAATCCAAAGGGGTTTGCCTTTGATTTTTCTCAAAAACGGCAATTTTCATCAAAATTCGTCGTAAATTCATTTTTCTCGCTCGTGAAGCTTCTTATATTTGTCAGTTATGCGTTATATTGTCATACCTAAATTTTGTAGCATTTCGGAAAAAATCAAATTTTCACAAAAAAATCCAAAGGGCTTAGCCTTTGATTTTCTACCAAAAACGACAATTTTCATCAACACTCGCCGTAAATTTATTTTTCTCGCCCGTGAATCAAAACTCAATGTAAATTCATTTTTCTCGCCCATGAATCAAAACTCAATGTAAATTCATTTTCTCGCCCATGAGGCTTCTTATCTTTGTCAGATACGCATTATCTTTTCATACCAAAATTTTGAAGCATTTCGGAAAAAATCAAAATTTCACAAAAAATCCAAAGGGGTTAGCCTTTGCTTTTTCTCAAAGACGGCAATTTTCATCAAAATTCATCGTAAATTCATTTTTCTTACCCGTGAAGCTTCTTATTTTTGTCAGATACGTGTTATATTATCATACCTAAATTTTGAAGCATTTCAGAAAAAAAACAAAATTTCACCAAAAAAATCCAAAGGGGTTAGCCTTTGCTTTTCTACAAAAAACGACAATTTTCATCAACACTCGCCGTAAATTCATTTTTCTCGCCCGTGAATCAAAACTCAATGTAAATTAATTTTTCTTGCCCAGGCTTCTTATCTTTTTCAGATACGCGTTATCTTGTCATACCTAAATTTTGAAGCATTTCAGAAAAAAATCAAAATTTCAGAACAAAATCCAAAGGGGTTAGCCTTTGCTTTTTACCAAAAATGGCAATTTTCATCAAAATTTGTCGTAAATTCATTTTTCTCGCTCGTGAAGCTTCTTTTCTTTGTCAGATTTGCGTTATATATTTTCATACCTAAATTTTTAAGCATTTCGGAAAAAATCAAAATTTCAGAACAAAATCCAAAGGGGTTAGCCTTTGTTTTTTTACCAAAAATGACAAGTTCCATCAAAACTTGTCGTAAATTCATTTTTCTCGCCCGTGGCGCTTCTTATCTTTGTCAGATACTCGTTATATTGTCATACCAAAATTTTGAAGCATTTCGGAAAAAATCAAAATTTCACAAAAAATATAAAGGGGTTAGCCTTTGCTTTTTCTCAAAAACGGTAATTTTCATCAAAATTCATCGTAAATTATATTTTTCTCACCCGCGAAGCTTCTTATTTTTGTCAGATACGTGTTATATTGTCATACCTAAATTTTGATGCATTTCAGAAAAAAAATTTCACCAAAAAATCCAAAGGGTTAGCCTTTGCTTTTCTACCAAAAACGACAATTTTCATCAACACTCGCCGTAAATTCATTTTTCTCGCCCGTGAATCAAAACTCACTGTAAATTCATTTTTCTCGCCCATGAGGCTTCTTATCTTTGTCAGATATGCGTTATCTTGTCATACCTAAATTTTGAAGCATTTCAGAAAAAAATCAAAATTTCAGAACAAAATCCAAAGGGGTTAGCCTTTGCTTTTTACCAAAAATGGCATTTTTCATCAAAATTCATCGTAAATTAATTTTTCTCGCCCGTGAGGCTTCTTATCTTTGTCAGATACGTGTTATGTTGTCATACCTAAATTTTGAAGCATTTCAGAAAAATATCAAAATTTCACAAAAAATCCAAAGGGGTTAGCCTTTGTTTTTTTTACCAAAAACGACAAGTTCCATCAAAACTCGTCGTAAATTCATTTTTCTCGCCTGTGAAGCTTCTTATCTTTGTCAGATTTGCGTTATTATGTCATACCAAATTTTTAAGCATTTTGGAAAAAATCAAAATTTCACAAAAAACCCAAAGGGGTTAGCCTTTGATTTTTCTCAAAAACGGCAATTTTCATCAAAATTCATCGTAAATTCATTTTTCTTACCCGTGAAGCTTCTTATTTTTGTCAGATACGTGTTATATTATCATATCTAAATTTTGAAGCATTTCAGAAAAAAACAAAATTTCACCAAAAAAATCCAAAGGGGTTAGCCTTTGCTTTTCTACAAAAAACGACAATTTTCATCAACACTCACCGTAAATTCATTTTTCTCGCCCGTGAATCAAAACTCAATGTAAATTAATTTTTCTTGCCCAGGCTTCTTATCTTTTTCAGATACGCATTATCTTGTCATACCTAAATTTTGAAGCATTTCAGAAAAAAATCAAAATTTCAGAACAAAATCCAAAGGGGTTAGCCTTTGCTTTTTACCAAAAACGGCAATTTTCATCAAAATTCGTCGTAAATTCATTTTTCTCGCTCGTGAAGCTTCTTTTCTTTGTCAGATTTGCGTTATATTTTCATACCTAAATTTTTAAGCATTTCGGAAAAAATCAAAATTTCAGAACAAAATCCAAAAGGGTTAGCCTTTGTTTTTACCAAAAATGACAAGTTCCATCAAAACTCATCGTAAATTCATTTTTCTCGCCCGTGGCGCTTCTTATCTTTGTCAGATACTCGTTATATTGTCATACCAAAATTTTGAAGCATTTCGGAAAAAATCAAAATTTCACAAAAAATACAAAGGGGTTAGCCTTTGCTTTTTCTCAAAAACGGTAATTTTCATCAAAATTCATCGTAAATTTTATTTTTCTCACCCGCGAAGCTTCTTATTTTTGTCAGATACGTGTTATATTGTCATACCTAAATTTTTGATGCATTTCAGAAAAAAAAATTTCACCAAAAAATCCAAAGGGGTTAGCCTTTGCTTTTCTACCAAAAACGACAATTTTCATCAACACTCGACGTAAATTCATTTTTCTCGCCCGTGAATCAAAACTCACTGTAAATTCATTTTTCTCGCCCATGATGCTACTTATCTTTGTCAGATACGCGTTATCTTATCATACCTAAATTTTGAAGCATTTCAGAAAAAAATCAAAATTTTAGAACAAAATTCAAAGGGGTTAGACTTTGCTTTTTACCAAAAATGGCAATTTTCATCAAAACTCGTAGTAAATTAATTTTTCTTGCCCAGGCTTCTTATCTTTTTCATATATGCGTTATCTTGTCATACCTAAATTTTGAAGCATTTCAGAAAAAAATCAAAATTTCAGAACAAAATCCAAAGGGGTTAGCCTTTGCTTTTTACCAAAAACGGCAATTTTCATCAAAATTCATCATAAATTCATTTTTCTCGCTCGTGAAGCTTCTTTTCTTTGTCAGATTTGCGTTATATTTTCATACCTAAATTTTTAAGCATTTCGGAAAAAATCAAAATTTCAGAACAAAATCCAAAGGGGTTAGCCTTTGTTTTTTACCAAAAATGACAAGTTCCATCAAAACTCGTCGTAAATTCATTTTTCTCACCCGTGGCGCTTCTTATCTTTGTCAGATACTCGTTATATTGTCATACCAAAATTTTGAATAATTTCGGAAAAAATCAAAATTTCACAAAAAATACAAAGGGGTTAGCCTTTGCTTTTTCTCAAAAATTGTAATTTTCATCAAAATTCATCATAAATTTTATTTTTCTCACCCGCGAAGCTTCTTATTTTTGTCAGATACGTGTTATATTGTCATACCTAAATTTTGATGCATTTCAGAAAAAAAATTTCACCAAGAAATCCAAAGGGGTTAGCCTTTGCTTTTCTACCAAAAACGACAATTTTCATCAACACTCGCCGTAAATTCATTTTTCTCGCCCGTGAATCAAAACTCACTGTAAATTCATTTTTCTCGCCCATGAGGCTTCTTATCTTTGTCAGATACGCGTTATCTTGTCATACCTAAATTTTGAAGCATTTCAGAAAAAAATAAAAATTTCAGAACAAAATCCAAAGGGGTTAGCCTTTGCTTTTTACCAAAAATGGCATTTTTCATCAAAACTCATCGTAAATTAATTTTTCTCGCCCGTGAAGCTTCTTATCTTTGTCATATACGTGTTATGTTGTCATACCTAAATTTTGAAGCATTTCAGAAAAAATAAAAATTTCACAAAAAATCCAAAGGGGCTAGCCTTTGTTTTTTTACCAAAAACGACAAGTTCCATCAAAACTCATCGTAAATTCATTTTTCTCGCCTGTGAAGCTTCTTATCTTTGTCAGATTTGTGTTATTATGTCATACCAAAATTTTTAAGCATTTCGGAAAAAATCAAAATTTCACAAAAAATCCAAAGGGTTTAGCCGTTGATTTTTCTCAAAAACGGCAATTTTCATCAAAATTCGTCGTAAATTCATTTTTCTCGCTCGTGAAGCTTCTTATATTTGTCAGTTATGCGTTATATTGTCATACCTAAATTTTGTAGCATTTCGGAAAAAATCAAAATTTCACAAAAAAATCCAAAGGGGTTAGCCTTTGATTTTCTACCAAAAACGACAATTTTCATCAACACTAGCCGTAAATTTATTTTTCTCGCCCGTGAAACAAAACTCAATGTAAATTCATTTTTCTCGCCCATGAATCAAAACTCAATGTAAATTCATTTTTCTCGCCCATGAGGCTTCTTATCTTTGTCAGATACGCATTATCTTTTCATACCAAAATTTTGAAGCATTTCGGAAAAAATCAAAATTTCACAAAAAATCCAAAGGGGTTAGCCTTTGCTTTTTCTCAAAGACGGCAATTTTCATCAAAATTCATCGTAAATTCATTTTTCTTACCCGTGAAGCTTCTTATTTTTGTCAGATACGTGTTATATTATCATACCTAAATTTTGAAGTATTTCAGAAAAAAACAAAATTTCACCAAAAAAATCCAAAGGGGTTAGCCTTTGCTTTTCTACAAAAAACGACAATTTTCATCAACACTCGCCGTAAATTCATTTTTCTCGCCCGTGAATCAAAACTCAATGTAAATTAATTTTTCTTGCCCAGGCTTCTTATCTTTTTCAGATACGCGTTATCTTGTCATACCTAAATTTTGAAGCATTTCAGAAAAAAATCAAAATTTCAGAACAAAATCCAAAGGGGTTAGCCTTTGCTTTTTACCAAAAACGTCAATTTTCATCAAAATTCGTCGTAAATTGATTTTTCTCGCCCGTGAAGCTTCTTTTCTTTGTCAGATTTGCGTTATATTTTCATACCTAAATTTTTAAGCATTTCGGAAAAAATCAAAATTTCAGAACAAAATCCAAAGGGGTTAGCCTTTGTTTTTTTTACCAAAAATGACAAGTTCCATCAAAACTCGTCGTAAATTCATTTTTCTCGCCCGTGGCGCTTCTTATCTTTGTCAGATACTCGTTATATTGTCATACCAAAATTTTGAAGCATTTCGAAAGAAATCAAAATTTCACAAAAAATACAAAGGGGTTAGTCTTTGCTTTTTCTCAAAAATGGTAATTTTCATCAAAATTCATCGTAAATTATATTTTTCTTACCCGCGAAGCTTCTTATTTTTGTCAGATACGTGTTATATTGTCATACCTAAATTTTGATGCATTTCAGAAAAAAAATTTCACCAAAAAATCCAAAGGGTTAGCCTTTGCTTTTCTACCAAAAACGACAATTTTCATCAACACTCGCCGTAAATTCATTTTTCTCGCCCGTGAATCAAAACTCACTGTAAATTCATTTTTCTCGCCCATGAGGCTTCTTATCTTTGTCAGATACGCGTTATCTTGTCATACCTAAATTTTGAAGCATTTCAGAAAAAAAAATCAAAATTTCAGAACAAAATCCAAAGGGGTTAGCCTTTGCTTTTTACCAAAAATGGCATTTTTCATCAAAATTCATCGTAAATTAATTTTTCTCGCCCGTGAAGCTTCTTATCTTTGTCAGATACGCGTTATCTTGTCATACCTAAATTTTGAAGCATTTCAGAAAAAAATCAAAATTTCAGAACAAAATCCAAAGGGGTTAGCCTTTGCTTTTTACCAAAAATGGCATTTTTCATCAAAACTCATCGTAAATTAATTTTTCTCGCCCGTGAAGCTTCTTATCTTTGTCATATACGTGTTATGTTGTCATACCTAAATTTTGAAGCATTTCAGAAAAAAAATCAAAATTTCACAAAAAATCCAAAGGGGCTAGCCTTTGTTTTTTTACCAAAAACGACAAGTTCCATCAAAACTCATCGTAAATTCATTTTTCTCGCCTGTGAAGCTTCTTATCTTTGTCAGATTTGTGTTATTATGTCATACCAAAATTTTTAAGCATTTCGGAAAAAATCAAAATTTCACAAAAAATCCATAGGGGTTAGCCTTTGATTTTTCTCAAAAACGGCAATTTTCATCAAAATTCGTCGTAAATTCATTTTTCTCGCTCGTGAAGCTTCTTATATTTGTCAGTTATGCGTTATATTGTCATACCTAAATTTTGTAGCATTTCGGAAAAAATCAAAATTTCACAAAAAAATCCAAAGGGGTTAGCCTTTGATTTTCTACCAAAAACGACAATTTTCATCAACACTAGCCGTAAATTTATTTTTCTCGCCCGTGAATCAAAACTCAATGTAAATTCATTTTTCTCGCCCATGAATCAAAACTCAATGTAAATTCATTTTTCTCGCCCATGAGGCTTCTTATCTTTGTCAGATACGCATTATCTTTTCATACCAAAATTTTGAAGCATTTCGGAAAAAATCAAAATTTCACAAAAAATCCAAAGGGGTTAGCCTTTGCTTTTTCTCAAAGACGGCAATTTTCATCAAAATTCATCGTAAATTCATTTTTCTTACCCGTGAAGCTTCTTATTTTTGTCAGATACGTGTTATATTATCATACCTAAATTTTGAAGCATTTCAGAAAAAAAAAATTTCACCAAAAAAATTCAAAGGGGTTAGCCTTTGCTTTTCTACAAAAAACGACAATTTTCATCAACACTCGCCGTAAATTCATTTTTCTCGCCCGTGAATCAAAACTCAATGTAAATTAATTTTTCTTGCTCAGGCTTCTTATCTTTTTCAGATACGCGTTATCTTGTCATACCTAAATTTTGAAGCATTTCAGAAAAAAATCAAAATTTCAGAACAAAATCCAAAGGGGTTAGCCTTTGCTTTTTACCAAAAACGGCAATTTTCATCAAAATTCGTCGTAAATTCATTTTTCTCGCCCGTGAAGCTTCTTTTCTTTGTCAGATTTGCGTTATATTTTCATACCTAAATTTTTAAGCATTTCGGAAAAAATCAAAATTTCAGAACAAAATCCAAAGGGGTTAGCCTTTGTTTTTTTTACCAAAAATGACAAGTTCCATCAAAACTCGTCGTAAATTCATTTTTCTCGCCCGTGGCGCTTCTTATCTTTGTCAGATACTCGTTATATTGTCATACCAAAATTTTGAAACATTTCGGAAGAAATCAAAATTTCACAAAAAATACAAAGGGGTTAGCCTTTGCTTTTTCTCAAAAACGGTAATTTTCATCAAAATTCATCGTAAATTATATTTTTCTCACCCGCGAAGCTTCTTATTTTTGTCAGATACATGTTATATTGTCATACCTAAATTTTGATGCATTTCAGAAAAAAAAATTCACCAAAAAATCCAAAGGGTTAGCCTTTGCTTTTCTACCAAAAACGACAATTTTCATCAACACTCGCCGTAAATTCATTTTTCTCGCCCGTGAATCAAAACTCACTGTAAATTCATTTTTCTCGCCCATGAGGCTTCTTATCTTTGTCAGATACGCGTTATCTTGTCATACCTAAATTTTGAAGCATTTCAGAAAAAAAATCAAAATTTCAGAACAAAATCCAAAGGGGTTAGCCTTTGCTTTTTACCAAAAATGGCATTTTTCATCAAAATTCATCGTAAATTAATTTTTCTCGCCCGTGAAGCTTCTTATCTTTGTCAGATATGTGTTATGTTGTCATACCTAAATTTTGAAGCATTTCAGAAAAAAATCAAAATTTCACAAAAAATCCAAAGGGGTTAGCCTTTGTTTTTTTACCAAAAACGACAAGTTCCATCAAAACTCGTCGTAAATTCATTTTTCTCGCCTGTGAAGCTTCTTATCTTTGTCAGATTTGCGTTATTATGTCATACCAAATTTTTAAGCATTTCGGAAAAAATTAAAATTTCACAAAAAATCCAAAGGGGTTAGCCTTTGATTTTTCTCAAAAACGGCAATTTTCATCAAAATTCATCGTAAATTCATTTTTCTTACCCGTGAAGCTTCTTATTTTTGTCAGATACGTGTTATATTATCATATCTAAATTTTGAAGCATTTCAGAAAAAAACAAAATTTCACCAAAAAAATCCAAAGGGGTTAGCCTTTGCTTTTCTACAAAAAACGACAATTTTCATCAACACTCACCGTAAATTCATTTTTCTCGCCCGTGAATCAAAACTCAATGTAAATTAATTTTTCTTGCCCAGGCTTCTTATCTTTTTCAGATACGCGTTATCTTGTCATACCTAAATTTTGAAGCATTTCAGAAAAAAAATCAAAATTTCAGAACAAAATCCAAAGGGGTTAGCCTTTGCTTTTTACCAAAAACGGCAATTTTCATCAAAATTCGTCGTAAATTCATTTTTCTCGCTCGTGAAGCTTCTTTTCTTTGTCAGATTTGCGTTATATTTTCATAACTAAATTTTTAAGCATTTCAGAAAAAATCAAAATTTCAGAACAAAATCCAAAGGGGTTAGCCTTTGTTTTTTACCAAAAATGACAAGTTCCATCAAAACTCGTCGTAAATTCATTTTTCTCGCCCGTGGCGCTTCTTATCTTTGTCAGATACTCGTTATATTGTCATATCAAAATTTTGAAGCATTTCGGAAAAAATCAAAATTTCACAAAAAATACAAAGGGGTTAGCCTTTGCTTTTTCTCAAAAACGGTAATTTTCATCAAAATTCATCGTAAATTTTATTTTTCTCACCCGCGAAGCTTCTTATTTTTGTCAGATACGTGTTATATTGTCATACCTAAATTTTGATGCATTTCAGAAAAAAACAAAATTTCACCAAAAAATCCAAAGGGGTTAGCCTTTGCTTTTCTACCAAAAACGACAATTTTCATCAACACTCGACGTAAATTCATTTTTCTCGCCCGTGAATCAAAACTCACTGTAAATTCATTTTTCTCGCCCATGAGGCTACTTATCTTTGTCAGATACGCGTTATCTTGTCATACCTAAATTTTGAAGCATTTCAGAAAAAAAATCAAAATTTTAGAACAAAATTCAAAGGGGTTAGACTTTGCTTTTTACCAAAAATGGCAATTTTCATCAAAACTCGTCGTAAATTAATTTTTCTTACCCGTGAAGCTTCTTATCTTTGTCAGATACGTGTTATGTTGTCATACCAAAATTTTGAAGCATTTCAGAAAAAAAATCAAAATTTCACAAAAAATCCAAAGGGGTTAGCCTTTGTTTTTTTACCACAAACGACAAGTTCCATCAAAACTCGTCGTAAATTAATTTTTCTTGCCTGTGAAGCTTCTTATCTTTGTCATATTTGCGTTATATTGTCATACCAAAATTTTTAAGCATTTCGGAAAAAAATCCAAATTTCACAAAAAATCCAAAGTGGTTAGCCTTTGATTTTTCTCAAAAACGGCAATTTTCATCAAAATTCATCGTAAATTCATTTTTCTCGCCCGTGAAGCTTCTTATATTTGTCAGTTACGTGTTATATTGTCATAACTAAATTTTGAAGCATTTTGGAAAAAAATCAAAATTTCACAAAAAAATCCAAAGGGGTTAGCCTTTGCTTTTCTACCAAAAACAACAATTTTCATCAACACTCGCCGTAAATTCATTTTTCTCGCCCGTGAATCAAAACTCAATGTAAATTCATTTTTCTCGCCCATGAGGCTTCTTATCTTTGTCAGATACGCGTTATCTTGTCATTCCTAAATTTCGAAGCATTTCGGAAAAAATCAAAATTTCAGAACAAAATCCAAAGGGGTTAGCCTTTGTTTTTTTTACCAAAAATGACAAGTTCCATCAAAACTCGTCGTAAATTCATTTTTCTCGCCCGTGGCGCTTCTTATCTTTGTCAGATACGTGTTATATTGTCATACCAAAATTTTGAAGCATTTCGGAGAAAATCAAAATTTCAGAAAAAATCCAAAGGGGTTAGCCTTTGCTTTTTCTCAAAAACGGCAATTTTCATCAAAATTCGTCGTAAATTCATTTTCTCACCCGTGAAGCTTCTTATTTTTGTCAGATACGTGTTATATTGTCATACCTAAATTTTGATGCATTTCAGAAAAAAAATAAAATTTCACCAAAAAATCCAAAGGGGTTAGCCTTTGCTTTTCTACCAAAAACGACAATTTTCATCAACACTCGCCGTAAATTCATTTTTCTCGCCCGTGAATCAAAACTCACTGTAAATTCATTTTTCTCACCCGTGAAGCTTCTTATTTTTGTCAGATACGTGTTATATTGTCATACCTAAATTTTGAAGCATTTCAGAAAAAAAACAAAATTTCACCAAAAAATCCAAAGGGGTTAGCCTTTGATTTTCTCCCAAAAACGATAATTTTCATCAACACTCGACGTAAATTCATTTTCCTCGCCCGTGAATCAAAACTCACTGTAAATTCATTTTTCTCGCCGATGAGGCTACTTATCTTTGTCAGATACGCGTTATCTTGTCATACCTAAATTTTGAAGCATTTCAGAAAAAAAATCAAAATTTCAGAACAAAATCCAAAGGGGTTAGCCTTTGCTTTTTATCAAAAATGGCAATTTTCATCAAAACTCATCGTAAATTAATTTTTCTCGCCCATAAAGCTTCTTATCTTTGTCAGATACGTGTTATGTTGTCATACCTAAATTTTGAAGCATTTCAGAAAAAAAATCAAAATTTCATAAAAAATCCAAAGGGGCTAGCCTTTGTTTTTTTTACCAAAAACGACAAGTTCCATCAAAACTCATCGTAAATTCATTTTTCTCGCGTGTGAAGCTTCTTATCTTTGTCAGATTTGCGTTATTATGTCATACCAAATTTTTAAGCATTTCAGAAAAATCAAAATTTCACAAAAAATCCAAAGGGGTTAGCCTTTGATTTTTCTCAAAAACGGCAATTTTCATCAAAATTCATCGTAAATTCATTTTTCTTACCCGTGAAGCTTCTTATTTTTGTCAGATACGTGTTATATTATCATATCTAAATTTTGAAGCATTTCAGAAAAAACAAAATTTCACCAAAAAAATCCAAAGGGGTTAGCCTTTGCTTTTCTACAAAAAACGACAATTTTCATCAACACTCACCGTAAATTCATTTTTCTCGCCCGTGAATCAAAACTCAATGTAAATTAATTTTTCTTGCCCAGGCTTCTTATCTTTTTCAGATACGCGTTATCTTGTCATACCTAAATTTTGAAGCATTTCAGAAAACAAATCAAAATTTCAGAACAAAATCCAAAGGGGTTAGCCTTTGCTTTTTACCAAAAACGGCAATTTTCATCAAAATTCGTCGTAAATTCATTTTTCTCGCTCGTGAAGCTTCTTTTCTTTGTCAGATTTGCGTTATATTTTCATAACTAAATTTTTAAGCTTTTCGGAAAAATCAAAATTTCAGAACAAAATCCAAAGGGGTTAGCCTTTGTTTTTTACCAAAAATGACAAGTTCCATCAAAACTCGTCGTAAATTCATTTTTCTCGCCCGTGGCGCTTCTTATCTTTGTCAGATACTCGTTATATTGTCATACCAAAATTTTGAAGCATTTCGGAAAAAATCAAAATTTCACAAAAAATACAAAGGGGTTAGCCTTTGCTTTTTCTCAAAAACGGTAATTTTCATCAAAATTCATCGTAAATTTTGTTTTTCTCACCCGCGAAGCTTCTTATTTTTGTCAGATACGTGTTATATTGTCATACCTAAATTTTGATGCATTTCAGAAAAAAACAAAATTTCACCAAAAAATCCAAAGGGGTTAGCCTTTGCTTTTCTACCAAAAACGACAATTTTCATCAACACTCGACGTAAATTCATTTTTCTCGCCCGTGAATCAAAACTCACTGTAAATTCATTTTTCTCGCCCATGAGGCTACTTATCTTTGTCAGATACGCGTTATCTTGTCATACCTAAATTTTGAAGCATTTCAGAAAAAAATCAAAATTTTAGAACAAAATTCAAAGGGGTTAGACTTTGCTTTTTACCAAAAATGGCAATTTTCATCAAAACTCATCGTAAATTAATTTTTCTTACCCGTGAAGCTTATTATCTTTGTAAGATACGTGTTATGTTGTCATACCAAAATTTTGAAGCATTTCAGAAAAAAAAAATCAAAATTTCACAAAAAATCCAAAGGGGTTAGCCTTTGTTTTTTACCACAAACGACAAGTTCCATCAAAACTCGTCGTAAATTCATTTTTCTTGCCTGTGAAGCTTTTTATGTTTGTCATATTTGCGTTATATTGTCATACCAAAATTTTTAAGCATTTCGGAAAAAAATCCAAAGTGGTTAGCCTTTGATTTTTCTCAAAAACGGCAATTTTCATCAAAATTCATCGTAAATTCATTTTTCTCGCCCGTGAAGCTTCTTATCTTTGTCAGTTACGTGTTATATTGTCATACCTAAATTTTGAAGCATTTTGGAAAAAAAATCAAAATTTCACAAAAAAATCCAAAGGGGTTAGCCTTTGCTTTTCTACCAAAAACAACAATTTTCATCAACACTCGCCGTAAATTCATTTTTCTCGCCCGTGAATCAAAACTCAATGTAAATTCATTTTTCTCGCCCATGAGGCTTCTTATCTTTGTCAGATACGCGTTATCTTGTCATTTCTAAATTTTGAAGCATTTCGGAAAAAATCAAAATTTCAGAACAAAATCCAAAGGGGTTAGCCTTTGTTTTTTTACCAAAAATGACAAGTTCCATCAAAACTCGTCGTAAATTCATTTTTCTCGCCCGTGTCGCTTCTTATCTTTGTCAGATACGTGTTATATTGTCATACCAAAATTTTGAAGCATTTCGGAAAAAATCAAAATTTCAGAAAAAATCCAAAGGGGTTAGCCTTTGCTTTTTCTCAAAAACGGCAATTTTCATCAAAATTCGTCGCAAATTCATTTTTCTCACCTGTGAAGCTTCTTATTTTTGTCAGATACGTGTTATATTGTCATACCTAAATTTTGATGCATTTCAGAAAAAAAATAAAATTTCACCAAAAAATCCAAAGGGGTTAGCCTTTGCTTTTCTACCAAAAACGACAATTTTCATCAACACTCGCCGTAAATTCATTTTTCTCGCCCGTGAATCAAAACTCACTGTAAATTCATTTTTCTCACCCGTGAAGCTTCTTATTTTTGTCAGATACGTGTTATATTGTCATACCTAAATTTTGAAGCATTTCAGAAAAAAACAAAATTTCACCAAAAAATCCAAAGGGGTTAGCCTTTGATTTTCTCCCAAAAACGACAATTTTCATCAACACTCGACGTAAATTCATTTTCCTCGCCCGTGAATCAAAACTCACTGTAAATTCATTTTTCTCGCCCATGAGGCTACTTATCTTTGTCAGATACGCGTTATCTTGTCATACCTAAATTTTGAAGCATTTCAGAAAAAAAATCAAAATTTCAGAACAAAATCCAAAGGGGTTAGCCTTTGCTTTTTATCAAAAATGGCAATTTTCATCAAAACTCATCGTAAATTAATTTTTCTCGCCCATGAAGCTTCTTATCTTTGTCAGATACGTGTTATTTTGTCATACCTAAATTTTGAAGCATTTCAGAAAAAAAAAATCAAAATTTCACAAAAAATCCAAAGGGGCTAGCCTTTGTTTTTTTACCAAAAACGACAAGTTCCATCAAAACTCATCGTAAATTCATTTTTCTCGCCTGTGAAGCTTCTTATCTTTGTCAGATTTGCGTTATTATGTCATACCAAATTTTTAAGCATTTCGGAAAAAATCAAAATTTCACAAAAAATCCAAAGGGGTTAGCCTTTGATTTTTCTCAAAAACGGCAATTTTCATCAAAATTCATCGTAAATTCATTTTTCTTACACGTGAAGCTTCTTATTTTTGTCAGATACGTGTTATATTATCATATCTAAATTTTGAAGCATTTCAGAAAAAAACAAAATTTCACCAAAAAAATCCAAAGGGGTTAGCCTTTGCTTTTCTACAAAAAACGACAATTTTCATCAACACTCACCGTAAATTCATTTTTCTCGCCCGTGAATCAAAACTCAATGTAAATTAATTTTTCTTGCCCAGGCTTCTTATCTTTTTCAGATACGCGTTATCTTGTCATACCTAAATTTTGAAGCATTTCAGAAAAAAAATCAAAATTTCAGAACAAAATCCAAAGGGGTTAGTCTTTGCTTTTTACCAAAAACGGCAATTTTCATCAAAATTCGTCGTAAATTCATTTTTCTCGCTCGTGAAGCTTCTTTTCTTTGTCAGATTTGCATTATATTTTCATAACTAAATTTTTAAGCATTTTGGAAAAAATCAAAATTTCAGAACAAAATCCAAAGGGGTTAGCCTTTGTTTTTTACCAAAAATGACAAGTTCCATCAAAACTCGTCGTAAATTCATTTTTCTCGCCCGTGGCGCTTCTTATCTTTGTCAGATACTCGTTATATTGTCATACCAAAATTTTTGAAGCATTTCGGAAAAAATCAAAATTTCACAAAAAATACAAAGGGGTTAGCCTTTGCTTTTTCTCAAAAACGGTAATTTTCATCAAAATTCATCGTAAATTTTATTTTTCTCACCCGCGAAGCTTCTTATTTTTGTCAGATACGTGTTATATTGTCATACCTAAATTTTGATGCATTTCAGAAAAAAACAAAATTTCACCAAAAAATCCAAAGGGGTTAGCCTTTGCTTTTCTACCAAAAACGACAATTTTCATCAACACTCGACGTAAATTCATTTTTCTCGCCCGTGAATCAAAACTCACTGTAAATTCATTTTTCTCGCCCATGAGGCTACTTATCTTTGTCAGATACGCGTTATCTTGTCATACCTAAATTTTGAAGCATTTCAGAAAAAAATCAAAATTTTAGAACAAAATTCAAAGGGGTTAGACTTTGCTTTTTACCAAAAATGGCAATTTTTATCAAAACTCGTCGTAAATTAATTTTTCTTACCCGTGAAGCTTCTTATCTTTGTCAGATACGTGTTATGTTGTCATACCAAAATTTTGAAGCATTTCAGAAAAAAAATCAAAATTTTACAAAAAATCCAAAGGGGTTAGCCTTTGTTTTTTTACCACAAACGACAAGTTCTATCAAAACTCGTCGTAAATTCATTTTTCTTGCCTGTGAAGCTTCTTATCTTTGTCATATTTGCGTTATATTGTCATACCAAAATTTTTAAGCATTTCGGAAAAAAATCCAAATTTCACAAAAAATCCAAAGTGGTTAGCCTTTGATTTTTCTCAAAAACGGCAATTTTCATCAAAATTCATCGTAAATTCATTTTTCTCGCCCGTGAAGCTTCTTATCTTTGTCAGTTACGTGTTATATTGTCATACCTAAATTTTGAAGCATTTTGGAAAAAAATCAAAATTTCACAAAAAAATCCAAAGGGGTTAGCCTTTGCTTTTCTACCAAAAACGACAATTTTCATCAACACTCGCCGTAAATTCATTTTTCTCGCCCGTGAATCAAAACTCAATGTAAATTCATTTTTCTCGCCCATGAGGCTTCTTATCTTTGTCAGATACGCGCTATCTTGTCATACCAAAATTTGTAAGCATTTCGGAAAAAATCAAAATTTCAGAACAAAATCCAAAGGGGTTAGCCTTTGTTTTTTTTACCAAAAACGACAAGTTCCATCAAAACTCATCGTAAATTCATTTTTCTCGCCTGTGAAGCTTCTTATCTTTGTCAGATTTGTGTTATTATGTCATACCAAAATTTTTAAGCATTTCGGAAAAAATCAAAATTTCACAAAAAATCCAAAGGGGTTAGCCTTTGATTTTTCTCAAAAACGGCAATTTTCATCAAAATTCGTCGTAAATTCATTTTTCTCGCTCATGAAGCTTCTTATATTTGTCAGTTATGCGTTATATTGTCATACCTAAATTTTGTAGCATTTCGGAAAAAATCAAAATTTCACAAAAAAATCCAAAGGGGTTAGCCTTTGATTTTCTACCAAAAACGACAATTTTCATCAACACTCGCCGTAAATTCATTTTTCTCGTCCGTGAAACAAAACTCAATGTAAATTCATTTTTCTCGCCCATGAGGCTTCTTATCTTTGTCAGATACACATTATCTTTTCATACCAAAATTTTGAAGCATTTCGGAAAAAATCAAAATTTCACAAAAAATCCAAAGGGGTTAGCCTTTGCTTTTTCTCAAAGACGGCAATTTTCATCAAAATTCATCGTAAATTCATTTTTCTTACCCGCGAAGCTTCTTATTTTTGTTAGATACGTGTTATATTATCATACCTAAATTTTGAAGCATTTCAGAAAAAAACAAAATTTCACCAAAAAAATCCAAAGGGGTTAGCCTTTGCTTTTCTACAAAAAACGACAATTTTCATCAACACTCGCCGTAAATTCATTTTTCTCGCCCGTGAATCAAAACTCAATGTAAATTAATTTTTCTTGCTCAGGCTTCTTATCTTTTTCAGATACGCGTTATCTTGTCATACCTAAATTTTGAAGCATTTCAGAAAAAAATCAAAATTTCACAAAAAATCCAAAGGGGTTAGCCTTTGCTTTTTCTCAAAGACGGCAATTTTCATCAAAATTCATCGTAAATTCATTTTTCTTACCCGTGAAGCTTCTTATTTTTGTTAGATACGTGTTATATTATCATACCTAAATTTTGAAGCATTTCAGAAAAAAACAAAATTTCACCAAAAAAATCCAAAGGGGTTAGCCTTTGCTTTTCTACAAAAAACGACAATTTTCATCAACACTCGCCGTAAATTCATTTTTCTCGCCCGTGAACCAAAACTCAATGTAAATTAATTTTTCTTGCTCAGACTTCTTATCTTTTTCAGATACGCGTTATCTTGTCATACCTAAATTTTGAAGCATTTCAGAAAAAAATCAAAATTTCAGAACAAAATCCAAAGGGGTTAGCCTTTGCTTTTTACCAAAAACGGCAATTTTCATCAAAATTCGTCATAAATTCATTTTTCTCGACCGTGAAGCTTCTTTTCTTTGTCAGATTTGCGTTATATTTTCATACCTAAATTTTTAAGCATTTCGGAAAAAATCAAAATTTCAGAACAAAATCCAAAGGGGTTAGCCTTTGTTTTTTTTACCAAAAATGACAAGTTCCATCAAAACTCGTCGTAAATTCATTTTTCTCGCCCGTGGCGCTTCTTATCTTTGTCAGATACTCGTTATATTGTCATACCAAAATTTTGAAGCATTTCGGAAAAAAATAAAAATTTCACAAAAAATACAAAGGGGTTAGCCTTTGCTTTTTCTCAAAAACGGTAATTTTCATCAAAATTCATCGTAAATTATATTTTTCTCACCCACGAAGCTTCTTATTTTTGTCAGATACGTGTTATATTTTCATACCTAAATTTTGATGCATTTCAGAAAAAAAAATTTCACCAAAAAATCCAAAGGGGTTAGCCTTTGCTTTTCTACCAAAAACGACAATTTTCATCAACACTCGCCGTAAATTCATTTTTCTCGCCCGTGAATCAAAACTCACTGTAAATTCATTTTTCTCGCCCATGAGGCTTCTTATCTTTGTCAGATACGCGTTATCTTGTCATACCTAAATTTTGAAGCATTTCAGAAAAAAATCAAAATTTCAGAACAAAATCCAAAGGGGTTAGCCTTTGCTTTTTACCAAAAATGGCATTTTTCATCGAAACTCATCGTAAATTAATTTTTCTCACCCGTGAAGCTTCTTATCTTTGTCAGATACGCGTTATCTTGTCATACCAAAATTTTGAAGCATTTCGAAAGAAATCAAAATTTCACAAAAAATACAAAGGGGTTAGTCTTTGCTTTTTCTCAAAAACGGTAATTTTCATCAAAATTCATCGTAAATTATATTTTTCTCACCCGCGAAGCTTCTTATTTTTGTCAGATACGTGTTATATTGTCATACCTAAATTTTGATGCATTTCAGAAAAAAAATTTCACCAAAAAATCCAAAGGGTTAGCCTTTGCTTTTCTACCAAAAACGACAATTTTCATCAACACTCGCCGTAAATTCATTTTTCTCGCCCTGAATCAAAATTCACTGTAAATTCATTTTTCTCGCCCATGAGGCTTCTTATCTTTGTCAGATACGCGTTATCTTGTCATACCTAAATTTTGAAACATTTCAGAAAAAAATCAAAATTTCAGAACAAAATCCAAAGGGGTGCCTTTGCTTTTTACCAAAAATGGCAATTTTCATCAAAACTTGTCGTAAATTAATTTTTCTCACCAGTGAAGCTTCTTATCTTTGTCAGATACGTGTTATGTTGTCATACCTAAATTTTGAAGCATTTCAGAAAAAAATCAAAATTTCACAAAAAATCCAAAGGGGTTAGCCTTTGTTTTTTTACCAAAAACGACAAGTTCCATCAAAACTCGTCGTAAATTCATTTTTCTTTCCTGTGAAGCTTCTTATCTTTGTCAGATTTGCGTTATTATGTCATACCAAAATTTTTAAGCATTTCAGAAAAAAAATCAAAATTTTAAAAAAAAATTCCAAAGGGGTTAGCCTTTGATTTTTCTCAAAAACGGCAATTTTCATCAAAATTCGTCGTAAATTTATTTTTCTCGCTCGTGAAGCTTCTTATATTTGTCAGTTACGCGTTATATTGTCATACCTAAATTTTGTAGCATTTCAGAAAAAAATCAAAATTTCACAAAAAATCCAAAGGGGTTAGCCTTTGTTTTTTTTTACCAAAAACGACAAGTTCCATCAAAACTCGTCGTAAATTCATTTTTCTCGCCTGTGAAGCTTCTTATCTTTGTCAGATTTGCGTTATTATGTCATACCAAATTTTTAAGCATTTCGGAAAAAATCAAAATTTCACAAAAAATCCAAAGGGGTTAGCCTTTGATTTTTCTCAAAAACGGCAATTTTCATCAAAATTCATCGTAAATTCATTTTTCTTACCCGTGAAGCTTCTTATTTTTGTCAGATACGTGTTATATTATCATATCTAAATTTTGAAGCATTTCAGAAAAAAACAAAATTTCACCAAAAAATCCAAACGGGTTAGCCTTTGCTTTTCTACAAAAAACGACAATTTTCATCAACACTCACCGTAAATTCATTTTTCTCGCCCGTGAATCAAAACTCAATGTAAATTAATTTTTCTTGCCCAGGCTTCTTATCTTTTTCAGATACGCGTTATCTTGTCATACCTAAATTTTGAAGCATTTCAGAAAAAAAATCAAAATTTCAGAACAAAATCCAAAGGGGTTAGCCTTTGCTTTTTACCAAAAACGGCAATTTTCATCAAAATTCGTCGTAAATTCATTTTTCTCGCTCGTGAAGCTTCTTTTCTTTGTCAGATTTGCGTTATATTTTCATAACTAAATTTTTAAGCATTTCGGAAAAAAATCAAAATTTCAGAACAAAATCCAAAGGGGTTAGCCTTTGTTTTTTACCAAAAATGACAAGTCCCGTGGCGCTTCTTATCTTTGTCAGATACGTGTTATATTGTCATACCAAATTTTGAAGCATTTCGGAAAAAATCAAAATTTCAAAAAAAAATCCAAAGGGGTTAGCCTTTGCTTTTTCTCAAAAACGGCAATTTTCATCAAAATTCATCGTAAATTTTATTTTTCTCACCCGCGAAGCTTCTTATTTTTGTCAGATACGTGTTCTATTGTCATACCTAAATTTTGATGCATTTCAGAAAAAAACAAAATTTCACCAAAAAATCCAAAGGGGTTAGCCTTTGCTTTTCTACCAAAAACGACAATTTTCATCAACACTCGACGTAAATTCATTTTTCTCGCCCGTGAATCAAAACTCACTGTAAATTCATTTTTCTCGCCCATGAGGCTACTTATCTTTGTCAGATACGCGTTATCTTGTCATACCAAATTTTGAAGCATTTCAGAAAAAAAATCAAAATTTTAGAACAAAATTCAAAGGGGTTAGACTTTGCTTTTTACCAAAAATGGCAATTTTCATCAAAACTCGTCGTAAATTAATTTTTCTTACCCGTGAAGCTTCTTATCTTTGTCAGATACGTGTTATGTTGTCATACCAAAATTTTGAAGCATTTCAGAAAAAAATCAAAATTTCACAAAAAATCCAAAGGGGTTAGCCTTTGTTTTTTTACCACAAACGACAAGTTCCATCAAAACTCGTCGTAAATTCATTTTTCTTGCCTGTGAAGCTTCTTATCTTTGTCATATTTGCGTTATATTGTCATACCAAAATTTTTAAGCATTTCGGAAAAAATCCAAAGTGGTTAGCCTTTGATTTTTCTCAAAAACGGCAATTTTCATCAAAATTCATCGTAAATTCATTTTTCTCGCCCGTGAAGCTTCTTATCTTTGTCAGTTACGTGTTATATTGTCATACCTAAATTTTGAAGCATTTTGGAAAAAAATCAAAATTTCACAAAAAAATCCAAAGGGGTTAGCCTTTGCTTTTCTACCAAAAACAACAATTTTCATCAACACTCGCCGTAAATTCATTTTTCTCGCCCGTGAATCAAAACTCAATGTAAATTCATTTTTCTCGCCCATGAGGCTTCTTATCTTTGTCAGATACGCGTTATCTTGTCATTCCTAAATTTTGAAGCATTTCAGAAAAAATCAAAATTTCAGAACAAAATCCAAAGGGGTTAGCCTTTGTTTTTTTTACCAAAAATGACAAGTTCCATCAAAACTCGTCGTAAATTCATTTTTCTCGCCCGTGGCGCTTCTTATCTTTGTCAGATACGTGTTATATTGTCATACCAAAATTTTGAAGCATTTCGGAAAAAATCAAAATTTCAGAAAAAATCCAAAGGGGTTAGCCTTTGCTTTTTCTCAAAAACGGCAATTTTCATCAAAATTCGTCGCAAATTCATTTTTCTCACCCGTGAAGCTTCTTATTTTTGTTAGATACGTGTTACATTGTCATACCTAAATTTTGATGCATTTCAGAAAAAAAATAAAATTTCACCAAAAAATCCAAAGGGGTTAGCCTTTGCTTTTCTACCAAAAACGACAATTTTCATCAACACTCGCCGTAAATTCATTTTTCTCGCCCGTGAATCAAAACTCACTGTAAATTCATTTTTCTCACCTGTGAAGCTTCTTATTTTTGTCAGATACGTGTTATATTGTCATACCTAAATTTTGAAGAATTTCAGAAAAAAAACAAAATTTCACCAAAAAATCCAAAGGGGTTAGCCTTTGATTTTCTACCAAAAACGACAATTTTCATCAACACTCGACGTAAATTCATTTTCCTCGCCCGTGAATCAAAACTCACTGTAAATTCATTTTTCTCGCCCATGAGGCTACTTATCTTTGTCAGATACGCGTTATCTTGTCATACCTAAATTTTGAAGC
>JASWHV010000396.1:0-15000 GCA_030760725.1 Neostapfia colusana
GTTGTTAGCTTTCAAAACCTTGTACTCCTCCTGCATTGCTAAGAACTAGTGACGGTCTTTGAGCGCAGAACAGAGATTTGGGTATTGGGGACAGCGGAGAAGGGTTTCTTGTGTCTTGGTACCGAGGAGTGCATATCTAGGATTTGGTCAAATATGCCAGCTTTAGATGGCGTGATCATCTGACGTTGCTGTTGTGTGATGGGGGCCTTAGCTCGATCTTGGGGCTCGGGATTTGTGTCTGCATTGGAGGCTGGTGTACATGGCATGGATATTGGAGTAGTGGATGGATGTGGTTGTGCGTGCATGTTAGGGGAAACTGGTGGCGTGGCTGGCTATTGTTGGACGTGCATGCCTGGTTGTGCTGTGCGGGGAGGTCTGGCGAGATTTGGTTGGTCCTGCATGGCGCCGGACGTGGAGCGAGCTTTCGGATTTGCTGTGGCACGGCGTGGTGGGAGTCTTTAGCGATAGAATGTGGTGTGTTGTCGTCGGGATCAGATGGAAAAGTTGGCGAGTCTGAAGGCTATGAGGCAGGCTGATGAGTTGAGAATGGGAATTGACTTTCATCAAATATAAAATGTTTTGAAGTGATAATTTTTCTCGTGGATAGATGAAGCGTCCCGATCCATAAGATCGAAACTAAACATTATATTATGCCATAAACAGAGTTTGGTACATAATATTACAATACAAGTGGAACCACAATCATACAGAGTTTTGTTACAACGGCATACACTTTAGTACAACAATAATAAAGACTAACATAAGGATGACTAACGACATAAAAACATAGACGACTAGCTCCTCCTCGTACATGGTTCCACTGTAACACGTTGGGTGTGAATGCGACCCTACTCGAAGTCCTTCGGGTTGAAGTCAGGGTCCTCTGAAGATATCAGCAACAATTGAGTACAAAAGTACTCAGCAAGCTCCACCTCACCCTTTGGGAGGGGAATGAAACAAACATAAATACAATGCACAACAATAAGAATGATGCAACCTAATGCAATTAAATGCAACCAAATAACACATCCAGAGACATATCTTACCTCATTCTCACAAAAGGCGGCTTACTAGTTGTTAGGACTACACCATAACATGTCCTATGCCGAGGACACGACCGTCCGAACAGATTCTACAATATGTAGAGGTTGTACGTTGTACCCACATGCACGGACCATCAAAGACGGCCCGTCATAACCGACACCTAGTTGAAACATCACCGACCAGTCGTCCCTAACCCAAAGTCATAACTTATCTCAATATCATCTCAATTTTCACTCATAAATGCATATCTCTCTCTCCACCGTGGACGACTATCGGGCTAGCCACCGAGGTTAGGCTAAGCCCCGCCCATACAGGGTCATGTGGTCGTACTGAAGAAAGATAGATGAGATGTCAAAACAACTCAGTCCTTAAGGCTCACCAGGGCAGCCTCCATACTCAAACCACGAGCCTATCATCTTGATAGTGCTCACTGTAAGTCTACCACCAGGTAGCGCTTACACCAACACTAACTCTTCTGCCCCGGTCTCAACTCATGCTCTCCCCAACCGTGCAACATAAAAAGAGTAACATCATCATGCATAATCTCATCATATCAATATGTTACAAAAGGAGAAACTAGTATGTTTACACTCTATCACTCGAATAACTCATGCTCAACAATGCAAAGGCCTAATCCGCTGGCCTTAATGGATGAACCTCAGATAGGAGAAATAGATCAAAAAAGGGGTGATGGAACTTGCCTTTGCTACCGTCTACAGCGTCATGCTCTTGGTAACTTGGCTCCCCTAGGTTCTTTTCCGACAATGGTTCTACACCGCGCACAAGCAAACATATAAACAAAGCAAATATACATCATTCAGACTTTCTTGCACTAACTATATTATGATATTAGATAATTTTATAAGAAGAATCGGATTAAGTGATCTTTGTGTGTGGGTGAGATCTAGTCTAAGGCCAATCAAGGGGTTTCTTAGGGTTGGGCTCAAATCAGCGAGAGTAAACGGGAGGAGGCTAGCTAGAGAGTAAGAGATCAAACGCTGAGGATATGACTCACTTGATTAAGCTGCCGATTTTGGGTAGGGATATAGGAAGTAGAGCAACTTCACGGCAGGGCGGCCATGCCGCCGGGGTGGTCGCAGCCAAAACCGAGGAGAGGGAGAAGGGGGATGACTCGGGGAGAAGAGTGGAGGTTGGGGTGCTCACCTTGGCCGTGGCTTGGCGGGGCTCGACGGGGAGGGTTCCTCGTCAAAGATCGATGTTGGGGGAAGACGTGAACGTCGGTGCTCCATGGGGCGGGGGAGAAAGTGAGCTCCCGAGCCCCTTTTATAGATAAAGGGGGGAATGGATAGGGATGGAGGAAGGAGAGGTAGGTGAGGCTGCATGTTCCGAGAGCTTCTCGTGGAGTGGATAAAAATGGGGGGAGAAAGAGATATGTGAGGGGTGGTTCCAGAAGCTTCTCGTGGAATGGATAAGGATGAAGGAGGAAGGGGTATGTGGGGGGGTGATTCCGGAAGTTTCTCGTGAAATGGATAAGGATAGAGGAAGAAGGGGTATGGAGGGGTGACTCCGGAAGCTTCTCGTGAAATGGATAAGGGTGGGGGAGGAATAGGTGGGTGATGTGTGATTCTAGAATCTTCTCGTAGAATGGATGAGGATGGGGGAGGAAGAGGGAAAAAGGGGTTTGCCTTTAGACAAAGATAGAGGGGTGGTTGCACTAGTTTCGATGAAAGGCATATCTGAAATCGGCCAAGAGTGTGCGTAATATGTCTGGTAGTTAATTCTATAACCCTGATTTATTAGCTTTACGAAAGATAGGGAGTTACAGACCTACCCCACTTAGGATGAATCTCGTCCTCGAGATTTGAGTGGCCTGCAAAGAGATGGGGGAACTCTGTTTGCAATGCATCTTCTCTTTCCCAAGTAGCTTCAGCCTCCGAGTGTCTGCTCCACTGGACCCGACAAAGTGTGATGGTGTTTCTCCGTGTCCTTCGGATGACTGTTTCCAAGATCTTTACTGGCACCTCCTAGTAGCGCAGATCATCTTGCAGGTCTAGGGTTTCTTGTGCCACCTGTTCCTCGGGAACCCGTAGGCATTTTCTTAGTTGTGACACATGGAAGACGTTGTGCACGCCTGACATTTCTTCGGGTAGCTGAATCTCATACGCTACTGACCCTACCCTTTCTAGGACTGAGAAATGGCCGATGTACCGTGGTGCCAACTTTCCACGTACTTGGAATCTGCGCGTGCCACAGATTGGAGATACTTTAAGGTACACATGATCTCCAGCTTGGAAACTGAGTTCACGCCTCCTCTTATCTGCGTAGCTTTTCTGACGTGATTGGGCGGCCTTGAGATTCGCTCGAATCTCCGCTACCTTGCCCTCTTCTGCCAAGATGAAGTATAGTTGCTCCACAATGTGGTCCCCAACTTTTGACCACATGAGCGGGATTCGACACTTCCTTCCATAGAGGACTTTATACGGTGACATCTTGATGCTGACCTGATAACTGTTATTGTATGAGAACTCGAGATACGGTAAACTGTCTTCCCAATCCTTGCCGTAGGTGAGAACTGCGGCTCTCAACATGTCTTCCAAGATTGGTTGATCCTATCTGTCTGACCATCCGTGTAAGGGTGATATGCTAAGCTAAAGTCCAACTTGGTACCAAGTGCCTTTTGAAGACACCTCCAAAACCTTGACATAAACTGAGTACCTCGATCTGAGACTATCCTCGAGGGTACTCCATGTAGTTTCACAATACGATCTATGTACAACTTGGCCAGCTTACTCCCATTGTAGGTAGTGCGCACAAGAATAAAGTGTGCAACATTAGTGAGACGGTCGACCACGACCCACGCGGAGTTATTACCATCCTTGGTCCTTGGTAGGCCAGTGATAAAATCCATTCCTACCTCATCCCATTTCCAAAAGGGAATCGGTAAGGGCTATAATAGGCCACTCAGCTTTTGATGCTCAGCTTTGACCCTTCTACACACATCATAAGCCACGAATTTGGCTATGTCACCCTTCATGCCAACCCACCAATATTTCTGCTTAATATCCACGTACATCTTTGTGACTCTAGGTGGATAGAGTAGGCAGAGTTATGAGCTTCATCCATGATCGTATTCCGATAGTGACCTTGTGAAGGCACACACAACCGTTTCTTGAACCACAATATTCGATCTCTATCAACTCTAAAGTCTGGTGCCTTGCCTTCACCGGTTTGTTCCTTGATCTTCATTAACTTTTCATCCTCCTGTTGAGTCTTCTTAATCTGGTCATCCAGGATAGGGTGGACGCTAAGGTTGTAGTTGTAGGAGTGAGGTACAATACTTAGGTTCAACTTCATCATCTCCTCGCACAGTTGTGGTACTTGAGTCACCAAGTGATGACAATATGTTTTCCTGCTGAGAGCGTCTGCCACAACATTTGCTTTACCCGGGTGGTAGTGGATCTCCACATCATAATCCTTAATTAGTTCCAACCATCTTCGTTGTCTTAGTTTTAGATCAGGTTGGGTAAAGATATACTCGAGGCTCTTGTGGTCTGTGTAGATTTCACACTTGTTACCGATTAGATAGTGTCTCCAAATCTTAAGAGCATGCACTACCGCGGCCAATTCCAAGTCATGGGTTGGGTAGTTCTACTCGTGCGGCCTTAACTGACGAGAGACATAGGACACCACTCGTCCTTCTTGCATTAACACACATCCTAGGCCGTGTCTAGAAGCATCACAATAAATAACAAAGCTCTTGTGAATATCCGGTAAGACTAAGACTGAGGCCGTGGTTAGTCTTCCCTTCGACTCACGAAAACTCTGCTCACATGCTTCAGTCCACACAAACTTCTTATCCTTTTTGAGTAGTTCCATCATTGGTCGGGCTAGCTTGGAAAATCCTTTGATGAACCTCCGATAATAACCAGCCATGCCTAGAAAACTATGAATCTCCGAGACCGAAGTTGGTTGCTTCCAAGATGATACAACTTTGACCTTCTCTGGATCAACTGCAACTCCCTCGGTTGTCAGCACATGCCCAAGAAAACTAACTTTATGTAACCAAAACTCACATTTTCTAAACTTGCCATAAAGTTGATGGCTCCTGAGCCGGTCTAGAACAACACGCAGGTGTTGTGCGTGCTCTGCTTCGCTTCGTGAATAGATTAGAATGTCGTCGATGAAGACAACGACAAACTTATCCAACTCTTGCATGAACACCCGGTTCATTAGGTTCATGAAGTAGGCAGGAGCATTGGTTAATCCAAAAGACATCACTTTGAACTCGAACTGACCGTAGCGAGTCACAAATGTTGTCTTAGGTATATCTTCAGGCTTAATCCTCACTTGATGATATCCAGACCTAAAGTCAATCTTTGAGAAAAACTTGGCCCCCTTTAGCTGGTCGAATAGATCATCTATCCGTGGTAGAGGGTATTTGTTCTTGATGGTCACCGCATTAAGAGCTCGGTAATACTACACAGAGTCTCTTACTTTCATCCTTTTTCTCTATGAAGAGGACTTATGCGCCGCATGGTAATGCACTAGGCCTTATGTACTCTTTCTCTTGCAACTCATCTAATTGTTTCTTTAACTCGGCTAGTTCTAGCGCTGCCATTCTATAAGGCTTTTTAGCTATTGGGGCAGTTCCAGGAACTAGATCAATGGAGAACTCCACTTCTCTTTCTGGCGGCATGCCTGGCAACTCCTCAGGGAACACATCAACATACTCCTTAATCACTAGCACTTCCTGAGGTGTTTCTTCCTTCAAGTGATTTACTATTGGCTTAGACGGGCTGGACTTGACATGACATGTGACAGTCTTCCCTTCATGGTTTGTCACTGTCACAGTTCTCCGTGCACAAGCTATACTCCCATTGCACTTGGCTAACCAATCCATACCGAGGATCACATCTATCCCCTGGGAGTCAAGCACTACTAGATTAACCAAGAACTCTACCCCACTTAGGTTTAAAGGGATGTTGTTAACTCCTAGGAGGCAAGGTATATAACCTCCTGGTGATCGAGTCATTAAGGGCCTCTTAAGGGCTACCGTAGATATATCATGTGTCTCTACGAAGTGCGATGATATAAAAGAATGTGATGCGCCATAGTCAAATAGTACTGAAGCCAAAACTGACTGAACCAAGAACTCACCAAGTAGAACTTCTGGTGTTGCATCTACCTCTTCGACATAGACGTGGTTTACTGTGGCCTTTCCAAAGGAATGTTGAGTCCTTGACGGTGCTCCACGGCTACCTCCGGTTGGTTGCTTTGGTCCGTTAACTGAGTTGAAGACGGTAGATGGTGCTGGCTTAATCTTGTAAGGGTAGTTAATATTGATATGCCCAAGCTCACGGCAGATAAAACAAACCGTCTGGCCACCAGTCTGAATGACTCCAGACTGCTTAGGACTGAATGAGCCATGTGATTTAGCAGGTTGTACCAGTTGCTTGAAGGTGGTGGTTGCTGCTTATTAGGATACACCACTATGAGCCACCTGCCCAGAGTAAATAGGTTGTTGGGTCTTCTGCACAAAGTAGGTTAGTTGTTGGGCCCTCTTTACTGGATAAATGGGTTGATTAGTCCTCTGAAGTTTCACGTGCTGGAACACCTTCTTGTCCTCAAATTTCCTTTTCTTCTATCGTATCTCATCTATGTTCTTTTCTGTATTGATGGCCTTGTTAACCAGGGTATTGAAATCTAGATAAACAGATACTTTAAGAAGTTTCCTGATCTCAGTGTTTAACCCACGCTGAAAGGCTTCTTGCTTCTTCTCTTCTGTATCCACGGCGTGGGGGACATAGCGGTATAACCCGGTGAACTTGTGTAGATACTCCGTCACGGTTAGTCCCTTCTATTTAAGGTTCATAAACTCTTCTCTCTTTAGCTTCACAATGCTACTTGGGATGTGTTGCTCTCTAAACAACTTCACAAACTCATCCCATATCATGGTCCTGGCATGTGGATGCATCTCTCTGTAGCTGTGCCACTAAGCTAAGGCAGATCCTCTTAGTTGTTGGACTGCAAGCGGAACCTTATCCTGCTCATTTGCATGCACAACCTCGAGTTTCATCTCAATATCTCTTAGCCAGTAATCTGCCTCAATAGGATCCTCAGATCCAGAAAACTTGGGCGGGTTCATCCTGTTGAAGTCCGCGATCTGGTGATTGTTATGCGGCGCTGACTGATGGTTGTTGAGGCCATTGTGGTTCCGAGCAGCTAGGGTGTTCGCCAGCATCTCAAGGGGTCGAGTCTGGCGGTCCAGAATGGCAGTCAGGTCATAGGTAGGTGCTTGGGGATGTGGCCGGACAGGTGCACTCTCCGTTGTGTCATGCTCGTGAAGTGCAGGCGGAATCTCTCGTACTCCCTGGTCCACCTCGTGTCCATTTGTGGCTCGGCTCGAGCGGCGAGGCATCTGTGGCAAAGGGAATCGATGGGTTTAGATTTTCTTATTATTATTATTATTACTATGGTGATTCAAAATTAGTTATGCTTACTATCTTTTATTATTGTTGCTTTTACTATTTTACTATGTGTATCTAAATACACATATATAGTTTTATACCACAGAATTCACGTAAACATCAAACATTGCAAGCAACACACCAATCATTCATTCATTCAGGCAAGCGGGTACAAGATACATAGCCCATGTCGTCCCTAGGTCCGTTCCCTTAAGGGTCAGCCAGGACCTCTGCCTGGCTACTAGGTCCTACATCTTGATCTTCAGGGTCTTCTTTGGTCCCGCGAGGGGAGGTCGGAGGGGTAGGTGGAAGGGGCTCACAAATCCTCCTACGGGGTTGGATAGATGATATGCTGGAGTCCCTTCTAGGATCAGTGACTCCGTCGTTGCACCTGCCTCATGGTCCTTCCGCTTGGCCTGGTCTACGAGGTAGACACCTCTAAGCAGCTGGTTGTGGCGGTCGGCCTGCTCCCTAAGGTTCTCCTCAGCCAAGGCGACATGACTTTCGGTGCTGGCAACCCAGGCTTCAGCCTGCCCTAGTGCTAGATTAGCTTTTCACCAGCGGGCCTCCAATGTCTCAGCACGCTGGACAAGGGTCTTCACGCGCTGGTTCAGCTGGTCGCACAAGTCGTCGAGGCTAAATAAATAACCGGACATGGTGACAATGGTGGGGTTGTCTTCGGTCGACCCGAGGCCTTCCAAGTTGCGAATCCTCGCCATCCATGTGGGACGACTACGATCCAGTGGTGAGAAGTACTTCATGGGTGTGGAACCCAAATGCCAGTCGAACATGTGGCAAAGGTACTTCAGGGCTTTGCGGGCCACCAACTGGCACGTATCTTTCATGCGGCATCCAGTGGCAGAGACATTCCATGGCTTCATGTCCAAAAACCTCTCACTGGCGCCGATGTGCACAGTGACCTCGCAGCTTTCGGTGCCATGCTCCACGAACTCATGACCCACGTACTCCGGACGGTCTAGAATATCGAGTCACGCCGTGGCGGCATAGAGCACCTTGGGGAAGCCATCTTCGTTGATGTAGAAGGTGGTGATACGGTCGTTAGCCATCTGTCTTAGAATAGGGCACAAGGATTAGATGAGAGCAAAACCTATCACCAAGGCTCTACGGTCCAGGTTTCCTACAGGCCAACTATTTTACGGTCTCCTACGGTCACTCAAGTACTAGGGTACGCATCCTACAGCCAAGTATGGCTGTGATACCACTTGAAGCGTCCCGACCCATAAGATCGGAACTAAACATGTAATATTATGCCAGAAACAGAGTTCGGTACATAATATTACAACACAACTGGAACCACAACCATACAGAGTTTTGTTACAACGGCATACACTTTAGTACAACAATAATAAGGACTAACATAAGGATGACTAACGACATAAAAAAAAGGACGATTAGCTCCTCCTCGTACATGGTTTCACGGTAACACCTTGGGTGTGTATGCGAACCTACTCAAAGTCCTCCGGGTTGAAGTCAGGGTCCTCTGCCGAGGACACGAACGTCCGAACGGATTGTACACTCTGCAGAGGTTGTACGCTGTACCCACACGCACGGACCATCAAAGATAACCCGTCATAACCGACACCCAGTTAAAACATCACCCAGACTAGTCGTTCGCAACCCAGTGTCATGACTTATCTCAATATAATCTCAATTTTCACTCATAAATGCATATCTCTCTCTCTCCACCGTGGATGACTGTCGGGCTAGCCACCGGGGCCTAAGCCCCGCCCATACAGGGTCATGTGGTCATACTAAAGAAAGTTAGGTGAGATGTCAAAACAACTCGGTCCTTAAGGCTCACCAGGGCAGCCTCCATACTCAAACCACGAGCCTATCATCTTGATAGTACTCACTGTAAGTCTACCACCACGGTAGCGCTTACACCAACACTTACCCTTCTGCCCCGGTCTCAACTCATGCTCTCCCCAACCGTGCAACATAAACAGGACAACATCATCATGCATAATCTCATCATATCAATATGTTGCAAAAGGAGAAACTAGTATGTTTACACTCTATCACTCGAGTAACTCATGCTCAACAATGCAAAGGCCTAATCTACTGGCCACAATGGATGAACCTCACATAGGAGCAATATGATAAAAAAGGGGGTGATGGAACTTTCCTTTGCTACCGTCTGCAGCGTCGTGCTCTTGGTCACTTGGCTCCCCTGGGTTCTCTTCCGGTACTGGTTCTACACCACGCACAAGCAAACATACAAACAAAGCAAATATACATCATTTAGACTTGCTTGCACTAACTATATTATGATATTAGATGATTTTTATAAGAAGAATTAGATTAAGGGATCTTTGTGTGTGGGTGAGATCTAGTCTAAGGCCAATCAAGGGGTTGCTTAGGGTTGGGCTCAAATCAGCGAGAGTAAACGGGAGGAGGCTGGCCAGAGAGTAAGAAATAGAACGCCGAGGCTATGACTCACTCGATTAAGCTGCCGATTTTGGGTAGGGATATAGGAAGTAGAGCAACTTCATGGCAGGGCGGCCATGCCGTGGGGTGGTCGCGACCAAACCTGAGGAGAGGGAGAAGGGGAATGACTCGGGGAGAAGAGTGGAGGTTGGGGTGCTCACCTTGGCCGTGGCTTGGCGGGGCTCGGTGGGGAGGGTTCCTCGTCGAAGATTGATGTTGGGGGAATACGTGAACGCCGGTGCTCAATGGGGCGGGGGAGAAAGTGAGCTCCCGAGCCCCTTTTATAGATAAAGGGAGAAGGATTGGGATGGAGGAAGGAGAGGTAGGTGAGGTGTAATTAATGCATGTTCCGGGAGCTTCTCGTAGAGTGGATAAGGACGGGGGAGAAAGAGATATGTGAGGGGTGGTTCCTGAAGCTTCTCGTGGAATGGATAAGGATGAAGGAGGAAGGGGTATGTGGGGGGTGATTCCGGAAGCTTCTCATGAAATAGATCAGGATAGAGAAAGAAGGGGTATGGGAGGGGTGACTCCGGAAGCTTCTCGTGAAATGGATAAGGATGGGGGAGAAAGAGGTGGGTGATGTGTGGTTCTAGAAGCTTCTCGTAAAATGGATGAGGATGGGGGAGGAAGTGGAAAAAAGGGGTTTGCCATTAGGCAAAGATAGAGGGGTGGCTGCACCAGTTTCGATGAAAGGCATATATGAAATCGGCCAAGAGTGTGCGTAATATGTCTGGTGGTTAATCTATAACCCTGATTTATTAGCTTTACGAAAAATTGGGCATTACAATAGATCAAAACATCTGTACCCTTTATGGTCGTCCGGGTATCCTAGGGAAACACAAGCGGTGGATCTGGTACTTAGCTTGTCTATGCTGGTGGCTGTCATATTTGGATAACACAAGCATCCAAAAACACGTAAATGTTCATAGTTTGGAGGAGTACCAAAGAGCACCTGATAAGGCGTAATGGGACCAGTGGTGCGGCAAGGTAGTCTGTTAATAAGATATGTGGCAGTGTGTAATGCTTCGGCCCAGAAATGGGATGGTGCTTGAGATTGGAGTAGCATGGTGCACATGGAGTTGTTGAGGGTGCGTAGAATTCGCTCCGCTTTGCCATTTTGTGGTGATGTATATGGGCATGAAAGTCGAAGATGGATGCCATTTGTCGTGAAGAAAGAACGAATATTGTAGTTGTCGAACTCACGACCATTGTCGGTTTGAAGAGCGAGAATAGGCAAACGAAACTGAGTGGATACATGTGAATGAAAAGAATCCAATGTCGAAAACACCTCACTTTTGTGTCGAAGGGGCAATGTCCAGGCATAGTGCGAAAAATCATCAAGCAATACCAAGTAATACTGATATCCAGAACAACTTATCCATAATAACTTAAAACGGGCGATGTCCATACATCAGCATGTAGCACTTGGAACGGGAAATAAGTAACAGATGTGGAATAATGAAACGGGAGGCGAACATGTTTGCCTTGTTGGCATGCATGGCAAATATGCACAGCCGTCTTATTGCAAGAGAAGGGAAAATTATTTAACGCCTGAAGTAGTGAGGTGCGGCTTGGGTGTCCAAGGCGCTGGTGCCAAAGTTCCATGGAATTTGAGGTGGCATGTAGGGCGGATAGTGATCTCAGTTTCAGTGGATACAAGTCGCCATACGAATCACATCGGAGAATCTCCATTCTGGTTCGAAGATCCTTAATAGAAAAACCAAAAGGATCAAATTCGATGGACACTGAATTATCACGAGTTAATTGCCGAACAAATATGAGATTTTGAACTAAACCAGGTGATAACAAAATGTGATTCAAAGATAACGGATGACTAGCAGTAGGCAATTTGGAAGAAGCAGTATGTATAATTGGAACTTTAGCACCATTACCAAGTGTAACAGAGGCATTGTAGGGAAAAGACCGGATAGATGGTAAGTCAATGAGTGTACCGACCATATGCGACGATGCACGTGAGTCAACAAACTACTGTTTGTTGCAGTAGAGGCACTTTGGAGAGCACTGAGGAGTGTCGGATTATCCCAGGGTGACAGTGTCGAAGAGGAGACGCCCTGAGAGAAGCCACCAGAAACCGAAGTGTCCTGGCACCCCGGTGCAGCAAACATGGCTTGATGAGGATTAGTCCCTGGTCGTGGACCGAAAACATCGGCAGTTGGAGGTCGGAATGGAATGGCCCATGCTTGCACCATCCCAGTCCATGGATTAAAAGACGGACGCCATTGGTTGGGGGCAGGAGGACGTGAGGAAGAGCCGACGTTGTTGTTATAGTTTGGTCCGTCACAGCCACATCCGCGCCCTCGGCCACTACGGCCGCCACCTCGACCATGTTGTCCACGGTCACCACGTCAAGAACTTTGTTCGGTGTTGCTGGGTGCCATTGGTTTGTAGGTGTTGTCAGATCCTGCATATAGAGCCTAAGATGCCACCGTTGTTGCTCGCTGAGTGTCAAATAACTCCTCCATGAGAAGGTGAGAACGAGCACTTAGAAATGTATGTGGTGGCTGTCTGGAGGTTATAGCAGATATTGCATGACGGTATTTTGGATTGAGACCACACAGCAAATTCAGAACCTGACTTGACTCAGAGACTGGTTGGCCGATGTCGCGAAGGCTGCCAGCAGGTTCTTGAGCTTGCACAGTAGTCGTTCACGGACATGTCTCCTTGAACGAGGTTGCGGAACTCTGCATTTGATTATCGTGGAAGAGCTGATCGATTTCATTCCACAACGTGAACGCATCGATCTTCCTCTGTCTGACGATCTGCCAGACCTCTTGTGCGCACGTGGAATAAATCCAGTTGACTACGCATTGATCCACGCGGTACCAGTCAGTATCTCGGTTTGTGATTGGCATAGCAGCGGAAACATGGTGATCGAGGCCGAACTTGCCGAGAGCAGAATCAAAGAAGAGACGCCAATCAGAATAATTGGGCTTGGTGAGTTTCAACACAATTGGAACATGCGATTTGATGTTTACGGACTGTAAAACACCAGCAGTGGGTGTTGGGAAGGAGGGACGACTGGCACGAGGTAGATTCGGCAGCGCAGGGATGAGGACGGAGCAGCGCGATGCTGCAGCGGAGGAATGGGCCGCAGTTGCAACTATAGACGGATGTGGCATGCTAAGTTTGAGACAATTGAAATTTTACAATTTAATATTGTGCTTTTCCAAAATACCACTCTTAATATGCGACACTCTAAAATATTATTATAATTCTCTCCAATTTGCTCGTTTGTCACTGTGACAGTATTTTATTACTAATTGATATTTTTAACACTAAAACAATTCTAAATGGACAGAAATGCCCTTATGTATTTTAAAAATATAAAAATTAACAGAAAATACAAAAATATAAATAAGCTAAAATATTTCAAAAAATAAAAAAATTGGAAAAAATACAGGAAATAAAAACAAAAAAGTTACAAAGAAAAATAGAGATAAATTTAAATAAGTTTATACATTATATGAAAATATAAAAAACAGAAAATGTACTATTTTTTGTTTCCTGTATTTTTTTCTATTTTTAAAAAAAATTGAATTATTTTAGCTTATTTATATTTTTTATATTTTTTGTTAATTTTTTATATTTTTAAAACACATAAGGCCAGTTCTGTCCACTTAGAATTGTATTTTCACCTCATACGGCTCCTCGTTCAATTCTTTTGAAGGGATCCTTTTCCTCGTTCGAGAGTCTCCGCCCTTCTTCCACTCCGTCCCGAAGACTAACTAAGACCAATTGAGTCACATTTTCATGTTCTAATTGAACACTTTCCATTTATGATTAAAGGAGAAGATTGTTCTTTTACCAAACATATGCGGATCAAATCACGTCTTGTAATAAGAAGAAATCTTTCTCGGTATCAATCCCCTTGCCCCTCATTCTTTGAAAATCAGAAGGATCCTTTTCGAGTTTACATTCTTCATTTGGAATCTGGGCTCTTCTATCTTCGACTTATTTTTTGGCTTTATTCTTTATTTATTTCATTTCGATTTTTCCCTCTTCCTCTATCCCTATCCTCTAGGTACAGCGTTTGCATCAATAGAGAACTTTTTCCTCTGTATGAATAAATATTATTCCAATTTCTTCCCGAAACTTCTCAAGAAAAATCCCGAATTGGATCCAAAATTGACGGGTTAATGTGAGCTTATCCATGCGGTTAGGCGATAAAAGAAAGAAGAACTCGTCTTCTTTCTTTTTTGATTACCTTCCTCGCGTATGTATAAGACCGAATCCATTCTTTTTCAAAATGGATTGCGAAAAAGAACTACCAATCCTTAACTTTTCGAGGAATCCTTCATCCGTGGTTGTGAATGACTGACTTTTTCAATACTTTCGACCTTGGTTCCGTAGGAGCAAGTCAGAAAGGTTGAGAAATAGAACCATCTGATTTGATTCATTCCCAATAGCCATGAGATGATCATCTTAGGGTGATCCTTTTGTCAACGGATGCTCCTATTACACTCGTAGTCTCTGAAGGATGAGAACCCACTATGTAGCATCTACATCGATAATTCAAGCATTGTATACGTCATTAGTCCGATTCTTTGTAGGAACTACCCGTAATAACGAGCTTGCAAAATGGATCTGTTTATCATAAAGAGATTCGTTGTTCCTGACCCTGCTTCACCTTAATTGTTATTTGAACAAAAAGATCATCATAAACTTTTGGTAAAAGTTCTGTCTTGGTCGGAGTGGGGATAGCATTTCTCTTCTGCATGTCTATGGAGTTTTGCAAAACCCAAATACCTCAGAGATAGATATAGAGGTAGGAATTTGTCGAACGAACCACACTCCTTCGTAGATGTCAGGAGTCCATTGATGAAAAGGGGCTAGGGAAAGCTTGAACCCAAGTCCTACAGTGATGAATATAAGCGCAATTGAAATTCCTGGGGAGTTATACATTTGTGTATTGATAAGACCATTCACAATTTCTTAAAGATCGATCTCCCCTCCAGATGAACCATATAGCCAAGAGAAACCATGAACCAGAATAGAAGACCTTGCCCCACCCATGAGTAAATATTTCATAGTAGCCTCATTAGACCGTAGATCTCTCTTG
>JASWHV010000396.1:17500-65450 GCA_030760725.1 Neostapfia colusana
GCTCTTCTATCTTTGACTTATTTTTTTGGCTTTATTGTTTATTTATTTCATTTCGATTTTTCCCTCTTCCTCTATCCCTGTCCTCTAGGTACAATGTTTGCATCAATAGAGAAATTTTTCCTCTGTATGAATCAATATTATTCCAATTTATTCCCGAAACTTCCCAAGAAAAATCCTGAATTGGATCCAAAATTGACGGGTTAATGTGAGCTTATCCATGCAGTTAGGCACTCTTCAAATAGGAATCCATTTTCTAACTGGCTTTGGTGAGTCGTCCGAGACCCTTTCGATGACCTATGTTGTGTTGAAGGAATATCTATATGATCCGATCGATTGCATAAGACCCGCGGTAGCAATAGAACGGGGAAAGTATACAGAAAAGACAGTTCTTTCCAATTTTGATTATCTATATATTAGTTCGTCTCTATTTCTAGATATCTATTTCTATATATTAGTATTAGTTAGTAGTACTATTCTATTAGTTAGCGATCCCGGCTCTGTGAGTTCTTTCTTCCGTGATGAACTATCGGCACCAGTCCTACATTTTTTCTCTGTGGACCGAGGAGAAAAGAAAGGGGGCTCAGCAGGAAGAGGATTGTACCATGAGAGAAGCACAGAGGTCAACCCGCTTCAAATATGGAACATGGATTCTGGCAATGCAACGGAGTTGGGCCCTCATATCGATCCGAATGAATCATTCTTTCTACAGAGGTCAATCTTTGCCTATTAGGCAAGAGGATAGCAAGTTCGAAATTCTCTCTCGGTCGGACATGGATTTCTATTACTATGAAATTCATAAATTAAAATGAAGTAGTTAATGGGAGGGCTACCATTATCCTTTTTCTTGTATGTGTTCCTAAGAGAAGGAATTTGTCCATTTCATGTTTTGAGGTCTCAAAAAAAAAGGGCGTGGAAACAGATAGAAACTCTTGAATGGAAATTGAAAAGAAATGTAGCCCCAGTTTCTTCAGAAATGGTAAGATCTTTGGCGCAATAAGAAGGGGTGACCCATATCATCTTGACTTGGTTCTGCTTCCCCTGTTTTTTTTTAAGAATACCGAGTCAGGTTCTTCTCCTATATAGTATCGAACAGAACATGTTGAACAAGATCTTCTTCATGGAAACCTGCTCGATTTAGATCGGGAAAATCGTACAGATTTTATGAAACCTTATGCTATGGCTCGAATCCATAGTCAATCCTATTTTTGATAGGATCGGTTGACAATTGAATCTAATTTTGCCCATTATTTTATTTGACTATCCATAATAGTGCGGAAAGAAAGCCCGGAGGAAGAGTGGCCTGGCCTTGAGTTTCTCTCCCTTTTGCCTTAGGATTCGTTAATTCTCTGTCTTGATGGGACGGGGAAGGGATATAACTCAACGATAGAGTGTCACCTTGACGTGTTAAAAAGGTCAGTTAGTACTAAAATACTATCACAGTGCCAAACGAGCAAACTGGAGAGAATTATAATGGTATTTTAGAGTGTCGCATGTTGGGAGTGGTATTTTGGCGAAGCCCAATCTTAGGGGTAGTAAAATTTCAATTGTCTCCTAGAGTTTGGCGTGCTGCCGGGAGGGCACTCTAACAAAAAAAAAAGGAAAACAAGTATTTTTTTTGTTTAACCAGTGGCTGGGTAAATTCCTCCCAACTTTATTATGTATGTTCCCTATTGACTAGGTTTAAAATTAGAAAAGAGGTACTCCGAAAAAATAAAGTAGAGCTTCTCCAACTTCGTAGAGTAGGCTGTTCCACCAATTTTTTGAGTTAGATGTTTGGTTGGATTTTTATTCTAGCTCTAAACGGGGTTCGGTTTCAGAACCATGACAAACATGTTCTACATGTGTTTGAAATTTGATTTAATTTCAGACAAATTGGTTAGTAATTAGTTATTATAATTTACAAAACTAACATTTTTTATGATTTATACATTGACCAAATTCAGAAAGAAATAATAGGCCGGTGCATGTATCAGAGTTCCGAAGAAGGGTCTGACTTACTTGGGTATTTTATACGAAATATTTCCTATATTTTTGCAAGAGGCTATTTGCATAACTCATTGTCGTCGATGGCCAAAAGACCCAAATGGGTCAGACCCTTCCTCGGATCCTGCGCAAGCGGGAGCTACATGCACCGAGGTGCCCTTTTTTCATTGTCATCGGCGGCCAGCGCGTTGGCCATCAAATCTAGGGGTGAGCACGTTTAACCGTTAATAGCAAACCGAACCGAAATATGCGCTTAACCAAAATTTTTGACGAAATGTGGTTCATTTTGTGTATTCCGGTTAACCGAATTTTATTCGGTTATCACGTCATATTACCGAATGACTGATTTAACCGAAAGTTTAACCTATACTATCTCAAAACCCATAAAAACAAGGATCAATATTACTAATATTCTCATCAAAATTATTCTCATACACGGGCCTAATCTTGATAATCACCCACTCACCACCGGTCAATACATATAATTCATAAATGTTTCTTCTTATTTTTATGTGTTTATTGTCATTTTTATCTAATAAAATATATTGTACATTAACATGTTGTTAACCGTAAAACCGAACTGAATTAACCGCTACCGAATTATGCGGTTATGCCTTTTTTAGAATCATGTGCGGTTATCAAATTCTCATTAACCAAATTAACCGGATTAACCGAATACCCACCCTAATCAAATCAAGGATCATGGAGGCACATGTAAAAGAGCAACAACAACAATAAAGCCTTTGTATCAAGCAAGTTGAGGTAGGCTATAAAAAGCTCAAACTGGATTTTATATCCATAGAAATAGCTGGTTTTGATGATGACTCGCCAATCACATGTAAAAGAGCATTTCCATAATAATAATGTGGTAACTGCTGAGGTTCTGCTTTTGCAGGTGCGGAGGAACGCCTTGGTGGCTATGTGGTCAGTATAAAGTTGGCCGTAAGTTGAGGTGAGTGCTACTCCGATGTGGTGGTCTCATCAGTTTGCACTTCTCTGAAAAGGGTGGTAATATATTACCTGAAGAAATCGTTACGTTCCTTTGAAGAAAGAAAAATTGCAGTTCATAAAGCTACTTTCGGAAGATACAAATCTGGAAGCAGTAGAGTACAGCCATGTTAAAAAAAATCCTGCTTGTTTTTGTTGGTAGAGAAGAAACTTATCTTCATATGCTCTCAGATTTCAGGGAGAGAGAGAGAGAGAGAGATCAGCTGGACTACAGGAATACAATGCCCATGTTTTTTCTTGAAAATTCTGATCTGTAGTCTCTGACATTCCTTCAGAAAAATAAATTACCTGCCCCTCAAAAAAGTCTGATATTTCATGACATGCTGCAAAATCTAGCGCATATGCTGAACAGCTACAGTACTAACATTGCGAAAGGGCATGGTCATCCGTAGGCCAAATACAAGGAATTAATCAAGTCAAAGCCCATACAATATAGGGTTATCAACATGAGAACTACAACAATTACACGATCCGGACTCTATCTTAGTATCGAAGACAAAGTCAGCTAGAATATTAACGCCTATACTTTGACCAGCTAAGAAAGAAAGTAGCCGCACAGAGTTAAGTATAACAAGATATATATAGATTTCATATTGAATATATCCAACTTGTAACTGACTGGAGACTTTTTCCGAGACCATCTCTCCTTTAAAATGTAAAGTGAGGGTACCGAGTTGCGACATTCTAATATGGACCGGCAGACAGATCTAGACATCTCATACATCCTACACTGCATCCACATATTCTCATACATAAATTCTATTGTAAGTTCCATATCAAAGAGAAATCATCAAAGCAACAATAATATATTACCTCGGCACAAGGGTCTCAACCTGAGTAATCCATATCTCCTACCTAGATCTATTAACATACAACAATTTGACGAGTCCCTGATACTGAATATAAATTTTACTTGCCGCAAAATATCCACGACACTGTGCTAGACCAAAAGCAGAGAGGGTCATGATATTTTTTTTCTGATGTTCATCTCTAACCGAACAAATCACGTTGAACAATGTTTGTGCATAACTCGTAAGCTTAGGTCTCATTCATCTTAGAAACAGAGTCGTCCTGCTTAATTGCCATGTGTAGGCTGCTTTGATTTCCCTATGTGGCGAGGAAAGTTTCGCCGTCCTATTTTATTGGATTTCTAAAGAAGAAATCAACTGATACCAGTCCATGCCAAGGATCGCAAACAACTCCACTCTGAAATCTAATTAATCTACTCATTCCTGCTAAGATTTTTTTTTTGATATCTCGACTGGAAAGGCTGCTGATCACATGGACAATCATCTCCCAAAGAACAAAAGAACATGATCAATTAAAGTGCATCCTGCAGGGCATCTCTACTTCGAACCCTACTTATTCCAAGAAAGAAAGAAAAAAGAGAAGCATCTCCTTCTTGCTTTGTTGCCTGCTGCCACCTTTATTCCTTCTACTTACAAGCATGGAATTAACCTCCAAGTTAACCGTTGGATCCTCTTCTTAATATGTCATAAATCTCGATGCCACCATGCGCAGTCATTGGTAGTGGTAGAACAGTATGTAGTAGATCAGCAACGATCGCCATCAGGCGCTCCGCTCGATCATCTCGCAGAACCTCTTGAAGGAGTCGAGCTTCTGCAGCTTGAGCTGGCGGTGGATGCGGCGGATGAAGACATCGGCGACGTGGTCGATCTCGTCCTCGAGCCGGAACTCCGCGCCCTCGCCCTCCCGCTCTCGGGCGTCACGCATGACGTCGATCACCGACCCCGGGGCGCGCACCAGCTCGTCGTCCTCCTCATCGTCCGCGAACAGCGTGTGCGTCAGGTAGTCATCGCTGTCTTCCTCCGCCGCCGCCGTGTGCACCTCGTCAGGGCCGAGCTCCGCGGAGAAGCTGTAGCTCGGCGCCGAGTAGAGCACGATGGCCTTCTTGACGTCGTCGTCGCTGCTGCTCGCGCTGTCGTTCTCGTCCTTTTTGCTGCCGCTGTGGTCTTGTTGGCCCACGATGGCGTGGATCTTGGTGTTGATAGCGGTCATGAGGAGCTTCTTGTTGCGGAGGACGCCGAGAATGAGGAGGCGCGTCTTGAGCGCGCTCGTCTTGGCCCTGACCACCGTCGACTTGGCCTTGACCACGGCCACGATGGTCGACACCATCTGCTTCAGGAACGTGGACGCCTTCGTCTTCATCTCCGGTAGATCGATCGACGTCCCTCGCCGCCGAGCACTTGTGTGGCTCGACTCACACGTGCAAACTTGCAGCAGCTACTTGCACTTGCGGGCTATATATGAAAGTCACGCAAGCACTACTCGAAGGGAAACAGTACTCTGAGGTGTGTGTTCTTGGATGCTTGGACATGGAGTTTGGCCCGTGGGGCGGCACGGGTTTATATAGAGGCTAGATGGTGGTAGTGGCAAACTGGCAACCGGTGAGCAGGAGCTCGACGAGTGGGCTTCTTGTGCTCCTAGAAGCTTCAACATCACACGAAAGTACGCAGGGTTAACGGCTAAGGCATGGGCAGCAGATCAAGGAGGAAAAGGGAGAGGAGACGGCGTCGGTGATGGTGGCAAAGGAAAAGCAGCGGTAAGTAAGTAAAGATGGTGGGCACGCACGCACGCACTCGATCATGCATGCTGGAGAGAAGAGAGAGGGAGTAAAAGCTGATGGATGCGTGGTGCGCGCTGCCGTCGTGTTCTGAAGAACGGAACCGCAGGTCCCAATCATGGTTACGGGGTCGACATGATCAGATCCGGAGATGCAGGCCGGCCGGCGGCGCCACCCCACCCCCCCTCCCCCCGACCTGATCGTGCGCAACAAACAGTTGGCAACGTGTTGAAACATTATTCCGTACGTGACCTTGTTTAATCTGTTTTCTTGGCAATTCCAAACGAGGCCAGATACGTTCTCCCTTAAATTTCCTAGCTTGCTTTAAGCCGTTATCATCGGGTGCTCGCTTGCTAATTTACTGTTTCACGCACGAGAGTTGATTACTGTGAAACGTCAGGGCAATTTCAGAGGTAAGCTGCAGATGGCACATTGCTGTTTGTCCAAAGATCACACCGCCGATCAGGCCGCCGGGTGCAGATCGCCGGAGAGAGCGTACGTACGTTTCCACCCGTCGGCCGAGTTGCTGCAGGAGCCGCCGGAGAAGTCGTCGCGTTGCCTTTCACCGGCCTAACGTTAATCTGGGCAAGAAATTAAAAGCAGCAGTAGTGGCTAAGCTGCTGGCCTGGCCACTTGGAAGGGAAGGGAAGGCAAGGGAAGCCTTCGCCGCTAAGGCTTCCTGTTTACTTGGCATGTGTTTCTGCTCAAAAAGGCGCCTCGCCGCGGGAGCCAGCGAGCTGTCGGATCCCGGCTGGCCCCGCGCCGCCGTGGACGCGTCGGCGCCTCGCCTGCATCTGCGTGCGCGCTTTTCCCACTCAGCTCACCGGCACGGCGCCACGCTGCGTCCGCGTCCCAAGATGATCATAGTTTATGTACGGACGCGCACCGACATTCTTGGCTCCCCAGTTGAGGAAGAATAAAGCAAGCCGCCGCCTTCACTTTGGATGTTCAGCTGAGCCTATGACGTTTTAAAAAATTTAGAAGTAGATTTGCAGATAACGACACTATAGCTGGCCAAGTAGGCCAGGCTAAACGGGCCAGCCCGAGGCCCAGTAAAATTGGCCCGACAAGGAGGAAAGCAGGCTCGGGCCAGCCCGAGGCCCGTCACAGGCCGTGTCTGGGCCGAGGCGTAGGCCCATCGTATGCCGGCACGGCACGACCCATGTAAAGGTTGGCCCGGCCGGCCCGATGTGTGGTTCGTGTAGCCCGTGGTGGCTGGCCCAGCATGGCTTGGCCCGAGTGATTTTTATAAGATTTTACCTAAATGTTTTTAATTAGGTAGAAACTTTTTATAATTTGTAACACTATTTAGTACTTTTAAAGTATGATGATCTACTAATTTGTGATGTGAAATATGTTGTTTGAATATTGAAATTTGTTGTATTTTGTTATTTTCATATTGCAATGATGTTTTAATATTCTAACGGGCTCAAGCCGGCTGACACGATCAACCCGACTTGGGCTAGGCAGGACACGGCCCGGCCAGGTGCATGTTCCGTGCTCAGCCAGGCCGATGCTTTCAAGGCTCGAGCCCGGCCGGGCTCGGACTGTCGGCCCGACATGGACCATTGGCCACCTATAAATGACACCAACTATTTTGTTTTTCCTAGTGAAAATTAAAGCATCCTGGACCCATGCGTAGGGCTAATAACGGGACTAATAATAATAATAATGAGGGCCATATCAGATTAGGATTGGGTCAAATTCATATTTATTTTTAAACTAAATTTTAATAAAGGCTGAAATAAACTATAAATGGACTCATGAGCCGAGGCCTATTACCAGACCTACCCATGTGAAAGAAGTTGTTGATGGTTATCGATTTGATCTAAGTGTGACTGAAAGATTATTTTCTTCAGGTTTACCGAAGGGCAATTAATCATCCCGATGGAGAGGAATAATGTACAATTATACTTATCTCTCTCGTTTCATGACATGGAGTTTCTGTCCGCGACATCTAACAACTGAGGGCAAATCAACACTACAGAAATCGCCACAATATACGACGGCTAAAATTATTGACGACAACGCTGTCGTCAATAAACATATTGATGACGGCTAGAATCCACCGTCGTCAATTAGTCATTAGTTGATGATGGTTAACCTTGTACCATCGCCTATAAGATCTCGGGCCTTATAGACGACGGCCCATCGTCGACAATAAAAGCCCTCGTCGACATGGGCCAAAATATGGGACTGTCCGAGAATTTATAGACGATGGTTAAACAACACTGTCGTTAATAAGATGTTGTAGACAATGGTTCAAGTACACCGTCGATTATAAGACTCGATATACTCGGGCAGCGGCCGCCACTCGACTCTCTTCCTCACTCGCGCCGCCACCGCTTCATCGGACGTCGAGCGCTGCCGCCGCCGACCGTCGTTGGGAGCGCCGCCACTTCTTCGTTGGACGCCGAGCGCCGCCGCCGCCGACTCCGTTGGGAGCGCCGCCACCGCTACGTCGGACGCCAAGCGCCGCCGCTGCCGACCGCCGTCATCCCAACGAGGTATGCCGCCTCCCTCCCTCCTCCCCTCCTCTTCTCCTTGGACCTCCGCCAGCCGCCCGCCCCACCCCATCCACATGCCCGTTCATCACAGAAAGGGAGGAAGGTTTTTAGGTAGCCCTTGCGCTTTCTTCTGTGCCCTGACCTTATGACATGCGAGTCGCTTACCCTAAAAGATGAGGATGAGGGTTGTTAGCATTGGGGTTGACAAAAGAGGTGATGCTCGATCAGATCTGGCACCGTCTCCACCATTTACTGGTATGTTGAAAAGCTTAGAGAAACTCTCCTATTGATCTACCTTACTTACTTACTGTTGAGCTTATTGGTCTCTTATGATAGACTAGTTAATACGTAAGAGGTACACTGTAGATTTCACACCCTTCCTCTAGTTTAGCCATCCCCCCATGATAAATGCCTTGACCTCAAGGCTCAAATTAGCAACAATTTTGGGGTACTTTTTCTTCAATTTATAATAATCTACCCAACAGTTTTCCGATTCTGAAAGGTTTAACCATCGTACTTTTACCATGACAGTTGATGTGTGCCTCTTCTATACCAACTTCCTTTCCAGAATCTCAATAGGTACCTTTTGTTTGCACGAGGCCATTCCCCATACTATTATGATGATGATGGAACGTATACGATGGGACTTAGAGATCAGCATAATGGAAGAAGTGACTCCTGAGATGAGAGTATCATATCGATCCAGTATCTACTTTTCACGGGGACCTTGATCTTTCCATTGATCCTTAGGCGAATTCATTTACTTGCGTACTATCTTTCTTTAGACTACTATTCTTGATACCGCTTTTCCTTTGCATCTGGGATCCGCTTGACCACCTTCGATACGCCTTGTTCTTGGAAAGGCAAAACCATCAAAGTGTTGATTAAAGAAAAGTAACTCCCATCCTATAAGACCTCGGATCTCCCCTTCGTCTGCCAGTGCCTGGTCAATCATGGCAATAGCTAGATCTTGAATAAGCTACTGAATAACCAACTTCACTGTTGCTATTAAATAGCTCCGCAGCGAAGGTAAACATGAAAAAAGCATTAATTAAAAAGAGGAGGCGCAAGTACCGTCACTGCCCCTCAAGGCACGCCACAACCTACTTAATCAACATTTGAAGGCGGATTGAGTCCTTTCAGAAGGCCCTACCATTAGCGAGTAGTGAAACTGCGAAATTTATAGCGGGATAGGAGTAGGCGAAAGAAGCGTCTCTGTCTTTCCAAAGAATTCCCTGCCTCATCTGGGTCTTGATTGGAACCTGTTGTCATAGGAGCAAAAGGTCGACATCCTTCCTTATTTATTGCTAAAGGTGGAGGTGGAGACGAAGTCTACCTCGCTTTCCTCTACTTTCAGTGAGAAATCCTGTGATAAGTTTTAAGAAGTCGATCGCTCATCGCTTCGGCTCGTCGTGCCGTCTCATCATCTTTGGTTTCGTACTTGTTCCAATATATATATATATATATATATATATATATATATCAGAGGGCAGTGGTTGTTGATTCGGATGGGGAGTTTTTTAAGTTTGAGAGATAGTGAAAAAGAATCCAAGGAACGATCAAATTCAGTGATGGATGGGAACTGAAGCCTTTAATGAGAAATGGTGAACTCTATCAGTTGGAAGTCCGCTTTAAGAGTAAAAGGAGGATGGTGTTTCGTGATTCATTAAAGCTACTCCCAGGTTCTTGAAGTTCTTTAGATCAAAGTCTCTGCCTAAAGCTCGGTAGTAAAGGTGAAGTAGATCATACGTCTGTAGTTATGGATAATTAAGTGTCTAGGAAGAGAGAATTGGTAGAGTATATGAAGCAAGACATATATCTACTGGATGGTATTATGCTTCAAGCTCGAAATATCTATTTGAGTCTTTACGAGCTTGATATTACTACAAAGATTATCTTGTCTTCTCTAGCGTTGACGAGGAAAGATTATTATGATGAGATGAGTACACCTATAGCTATTCCTCATAGGACTGCTGAGTAGTTTATTCGTAGGGGATACTATGGAGGTCATGCCGATGTCTATATGCCTATAGGTGATAATTTGTTATCATGCATATATATATATATATATATATATATATATATATATATATATATATATATATATATATATATATATATATATATATTTTATGTTCAAGATTAATAAATGCAAGTTCCTACTAATATTTTAGTATTTTAGTCCATGTTTGGCATATCTTCTGTGATAGTTTTTTAACAGGAATAAGCAAAAGTTGTGCCAAACAATGTACTTTTGTAGTAACGTATTATTTCAACCGATTTTCAGAATGAACTAACAAGCACGATATAGCACAAGCTGCTTTTCGTTAGCTTTTTAAATAAACTGTTTTTCAGCAAGCTGAAGCTTTGCCAAATATATCCATAGCCTCTCTCTTAACCGACCTTTGGTCATGGAAGGATTAAATATTGCATGGCTCCTAACTAAAGTATCCAACAATCCCAATTCAGTAGTTGGACTAGTCAAGTTCAGAACCAAACAAAATCCCAGCATGAGACACGTTTGGTCATACTTGCTCAAACTAGTCAAACTTGCTCAAACTTACTCAAATATAGCCAAAACTAGTTAAACTTGCTCAAGCATAGTCGATCTTGCTCGAACTTACTACTCAAACATAGCAAAATCTAGTTAACTTGCCCAATTCTGCATTTTAATAAGCAAATTAGTCAAATATGCATGTTCATACTTGTAACTTGTCTAACCACACATGCAAATCACAGAGATCGGGGATGGAGGCTCGCACACCATCGCCCCAGCTTGTGCCGCTTGGACGACTGCAGGAGGACGACTTTCTAAACTCCGGTAGTGGATGGGGTAGCGTGTAATGTGGCGCGTGCCACGTGTATTGTTGTTTCTGAACTGTTTTGCAATGTTTCTTGTGATATATATGCTTGTTCTTTTGTATATTGTTTTCTACCTTTGTGAGCTGGCCACTGAGCCAGGGCTGGCCTTGAAGGCAGGGCAACATTTTCTGTTTTTTAAATGTGAGCCTTATAGATGACGATTTCTGGTGCTTAGCCATCGTCTATAAGCCATATTTATAGACGACGGTGGAGATATAGCCGTCGTCTATAAGCCATAATTATAGATGACAATCAGAAAAAACCCGCCGTCTATAAGAGCCCTTATAGACGACGGCCACCGTACCACCGTCGTCTATAAGATCCATTAGGTACCACGTGGCAGGAGTACCTAATTGACGACGGCTAAAAGTGTCCGTCGTTAATTATCTTATAGTAACCTTATAGGTGACTAATAATGGTAGACAATCGGAAACCTTCGTCTATAAGCTATCGACGACGGTTCTAGCATTATAGACGACGGTTTCTGACTGTCGTCTATTATCACGATTCCTGTAGTACAAACATACAATAAAAAGGAGACAACTCTCATGGTGATACATATTTTCTAATGGAAGTGACAAACAGCTGTGATTAAAGGGAATATAAGTCAGAGACGATATCTGTAAATGGAAGTGAAATTTTTAATTATATAAAAGACAAAAGCATAGTTTCTATGGTATAGAGGAAGTCTGCTCATGTTTATATAGAAGGCCGGTTGGTGTGGACGAACCGTCAGTTAGTATAGAGCAGTTGCAGCTGCAGGCCGTTAATTGGATATCCTTGCCTGCCAAGGTAAACACTCTGGTTAAGGAAGCTCTCTACCAGATACTAGAGAGCATTTGCATGTCTACGGACGCGAAGGCCTTCGACATTGTATACGCAGGTAACCAGACCTCTAATATAGCAGGGGTTACATTACATGTAGTGATTACTAAGCAGTCACAAAAACCGATTAAAGAAACATCCACTCCCAACTACCGCAACAGATAAGTTTGCATGGCCCAACCTTCGCCGGTTAGATCTGGTTGTACATCCGACCCGCGCGCAAGATCCGCGGAGACATGACCCAACCGCCGTCGTCCTTGCAGTCGCGTGGGTTGTTCTGCCAGCTGGAGATGGCGGGATGGATCGCCGCCGCCTGAGTCGCCAGACGACGCGGAGGCCGCATCTGACGAAGCATGTGACGGGGATACCAGGGCGTCGATCGTCATCGTTAATTAACGCTTTACGAGCGAACCACCTCACGAATTCCCGCGCGTGCAGAGCCCGGATGCAGTCGAAGCCTCGATGGAAGTTCAACATGCAAATGCAAGCAACACTTGTGCACTAATCCTTTATCACAGACCATTGAAGGAACCTCACCTGGCCTTTCTCGGCAAAGCAAGTTTAGCATCAGCTCCATGTTTAGATTCCTCATCTCGTTCATTCTTTCAAACCACGACCCGCACCGAGGATCTGATTTGTCTGGGGAAGAGCGAGCTCAAATCCGTGGATAAGAAAAAGTCGATTGGGTGTGGTCTAGCTCATTTCCAGGAGCAGAAGGCCAACCTGAGGGACTCAAATCCTCTGCAGTACTGCACATGTAGTAGCAGTCACTGACATGTGGGCGCTTGGTCTACCAAGTGCCCACATGTCAGTGACTGCTACTACATGTGCAGTACTGCAGAGGATACGCACCCTAACCTGAGGATATATGGATTCAATTTAGCAACGAACCAACTTGAATTTGGTCATCACAGGCTCCAATTACAGCTCCATTTGTGCGAGTTTGAGCTAAATCACATGACATAGAACCCAGTTTGGGTAGGCCAACATCTAATCACTATGAGAAACACGTGTTAGTAACCAATGGACTGTATGACCTATAATATGATAAAGATTAGAATGTATCTTTTTTAATCATATAAAAATCTCTCATAGACCACACAATCTTCTTCGTACTATCAATGTTTTTTTCTCACTTAAAACACTCCACCTAACAATAATTTTTATAACAATAAAATATAGACACCGTTACCAAGTGGAAAAAGTTAAGTAAAAAAACATATACCCTAGGATGAAGATCGTGTGGGATAAAAGAGATTGTTTTATGATTACACTCAAAAGTTGTTTGATTTCTACTTCCCATATATGTTTTTTATGTGGTGACTAGAGAATATCGAGATGGAAGAAGGTAATCTGATCCACTGATTCTTAGTTATTTATTATAAAAAATAAAATTGTATCTTTTATGCAGATTTAACATAATTCCAGCCAATTCGAAAGAAATGCCGCACTTCGATTTGATCCAATCACTCTGGAAAAAGAGAACCCGCTCGCGTTCTGGTCCGACCGGGGCCCCTCGTAATCGAAGCCGACCGGTGGCTCCCTCCCTCCCGATCCCATCCCTTCCACCGCCGTCGCCGAGCCCCCGATCCCACCCGAGCTGCACGTTGCGCCGGCGCCCGATCCGCGGTCTCACGCCGACCGGTCGGCATGTACCAGTGGCGCAAGTTCGAGTTCTTCGAGGAGAAGGCGGCTGGCCGCGGCGGAGCGGGGCCCGCCGTGCCGTCCGAGATCGCGGGCCGCGTCACCTGCTGCTCGGGCAGCCGCGGGCGCGTCGCAGTGGGGTGCGACGACGGCACCGTGGGGCTCCTCGACCGCGGGTTCCGTCTCTCCTACGGCTTCCAGGCCTACGCCTCCTCCGTCCTCTTCCTCCAGCAGCTCAAGGTATGTTCAGACTCAGGAAGCGCAGCTGAAACTGCTGAATTAGGGCATATTTCTTGCTTGAGAACTATATGGTGTACTCCACTACTGGATCACGTTTTAGGGGGGCATGGGAGAGAAAAGTGCCATCTTTTCTCTTTATACTGATTACTGAAATCACCTGCTAAGTAAGTATGAGCAGTCGACGAAGTGTCACTTGATTCCAGATTGTTTGATAAGTGTTGCACTGTGCCAGAGTTCTAATCCAAAGACAAAGACATAAAATTCTTTTTTTTTGTAAAATTTGGCTAGTATCTTGTTGAATTAGTCAATTTTGTCAAGGCCTAGGATCAAGTTCCAAGAATTTAGTTTATTTTAGCTTATGCAGTGCCCAATACTTGGAAGAAATAAATTTCATATCGATTGGGTTGCCAATAGCTTGATCATTTGCTAGTTGCTATCAGTGTATCATGCTTTCCATTTACTCGTCTGACTGCCATTTCTGTGAACCTTTTAGATTCATGTTCTCCTGTTTTTTATCATAGCAACCACGGCTACACACTATACTTAATGACTTTTCATTCTGTGTGATCAGCAAAGAAATGTCCTGGTCACGGTTGGAGATGATGATCAGGCTTCGTCACAGTCATCAGGTATCTGTCTGAAGGTCTTTGACCTTGACAAAGTACAAGACGAAGGATCAAGTACATCAATTCCTTTTTGTGTCCAAATTTTGCGTGTCTTCACCGACCAGTTTCCGCTTGCAAAGGTAAATTCTCCATTGTTTTATCTTGATTCCAGTGGAGTGTATGTGATATGATGTTCTATTAGGTAGAATTTGTGGTGAACATGGAAAATATCCGGGTCTAGTGTAATTGACATATTTTGCTAACTTCTGCAGGTTACATCATTTATGGTTCTCGAAGAAGCACCACCTATACTGTTGATTGCCATTGGGTTGGACAATGGTTTTATTTATTGTATCAAAGGTGACATCGCACGTGAGCGTATTACACGCTTCAAGTTGCAAGTTGAGGCTGGTCCAGATGGCAACACTAGTTTACCTATTACCGGTCTTGGTTTCCGAGTTGAAGGGCAAGCACATCAGCTCTTTGCTGTAACTCCTAGCTCTCTATCCTTGTTCAGCTTACATGTCCAACCACCAAGGAGGCAAACACTTGACCAGATTGGTTGTCAGACTAATGTCGTGGCGATGAGTGACCATATGGTAAGATTGTAAGAATGGATTTGCACATGTTAATCTGCTATTTTTCTCGTTCGTGTTGCTCTATGGGTTTAGTTCATAACTATGTTGGTTCTGTATGATTTAGGATTCCATTGGTCAGTTGCTTCAACTTAAAAAATAAGTTTAGACAGACTAGTATGCAATTTTATGGAAGTTTGGTAGAATGAATATTGTAGCTTGTTTGTTCACCCTAACTTGCAGAGTCACATTTGTCCAAATAGTCTCGTCTTATGCTATATCTTTTCTGTGCAATTAATAGCCTGTTACTACCTAAACTTTTAACACTCCAGATCTCTGCCCAATTGGCTACAGATGCTGATCTAGTGGATTTTGTTCATAATACAATTATAAAATAAAATTTAGAAACATTAACTGCTTTTATAGTTTCGTACAATTAGTTAAGTTCTTGCACATAACCTTGATTATTCTGGTCACCCCCTTGCTGTTTACATTTACAATTATGATTTCATGTTTTTGAACTTCACAACTTATGTACTTCTTATTCAACCGAGCAGGATTTGATTATTGGTCGACCTGAAGCTGTATATTTCTACGAAGTTGATGGTAGAGGTCCTTGTTGGGCTTTTGACGGTGAGAAGAAGTTTGTAGGTTGGTTTCGAGGTTATTTAATTTGCATTATTGAAGACCAGAGGACCCAGAATAATACTCTTAATGTTTATGATCTTAAGAATCGGTTGATTGCCCACAGCATGTCTGTGGGGGATGTTTCACACTTAGTCACTGAGTGGGGTTATATTATTCTCATAATGAGCGATAAAAAAGTTCTGTGCATTGGAGAGAAAGACATGGAAAGCAAGCTTGATATGCTTTTCAAAAAGAATCTATACACAGTTGCAATCAATCTTGTACAAAGTCAGCAGGCTGATCCTGCTTCTACTGCTGAAGTGCTGAGGAAGTATGGTGACCATCTGTATGGGAAACAGGAATATGATGAGGCAATGTCCCAATATATCAACACTATTGGTCATCTTGAACCATCATATGTTATACAGAAGTTCCTTGATGCAAAGCGTATCTACAACCTGACAAATTATTTGGAGAAGTTACATGATAGAGGGTTGGCATCCAAAGACCACACCACCCTTCTGTTGAACTGCTATACCAAATTGAAAGATGTGGAGAAACTTAACCATTTCATCAAAGATGAAGATGGCATAGGTGAAATCAAGTTTGACGTGGAAACTGCCATAAGAGTATGCCGTGCAGCTGGATACCATGAACATGCCATGTTTGTTGCGAAAAAAGCTGGGCGGCATGAGTTGTATTTGAAGATTTTACTTGAGGATCTTGGTAGATATGATGAGGCACTGCAATATATATCAGGTCTTGAGGCAAATCAAGCAGGTCTTACTGTAAAAGAATATGGTAAAATTCTTGTGGAACACAGACCTGCTGAAACAGTTGAAATACTTTTAAGGCTCTGTACTGATATTGGAGAACCTACAAGTAGAAGAGGTTCAAACAGCATGCACTTGCTTACTGTACCTTCTCCAATGGACTTCGTGAATATATTTGTGCACAGCCCACAACATCTTATGGAATTTCTAGAAAACTATATCAAATTAGTGAAGGACTCACCTTCTCAAACAGAAATTCATAACACCCTTCTTGAGCTCTATATCTCAGATGCTTTGAGCTTCCCATCTATTTCGCAAGAAAATGGATTTGAGAATCATAATATCAAAGAAACTAAAGCTAAAGAAACTGCAAATGGATATAAATTGGGCTCAAGGGAGAAAGCAAATCTTGGAAAAGAAGAATCTAAAATGGCAAAGAATATTGCTGATAGGCGAAAGAAAGGGCTTGTACTGCTCAAATCTGCTTGGACACCTGAGATGGAAGAACCACTATATGATGTTGATCTTTCTCTCATTCTTTGTAATACAAATGCATTTAAAGACGGACTGCTCTTTCTATATGAGAAACTAAAGCTGTATAAAGAAGTTATAAGTTGTTACAAGCATGCTCACGATCATGAAGGCTTAATTGCTTGCTGTAAGAAGCTGGGGGACTCATCTCAAGGAGGGGATCCATCACTCTGGGGTGATCTATTGAAATATTTCGGAGAGCTGGGGGAGGATTGCTCTAAAGAAGTTAAAGAGGTCTTGACATATATTGAGAAGGAGGATGTTGTGCCTCCTATTGTTGTGCTACAGACACTATCGAAAAACCCATGCTTGACCCTTTCAGTTGTCAAGGATTACATTGCTCGCAAACTTGAGCAAGAATCAAAGCTAATTGACGATGACAGAAAATCTATTGACAAGTATCAGGTTTGTGAATTAGTGGGTTCTTTAAAACTTTTATTTCACATTGATGTTCCCATTACTTTTTATGTTATTTACACAAAGGCCTTAGTGTAGCCTGGTTCATTGCAAATAGTTCGTTTAAAGTGCAAAGCTCAAATTAAAGATCACTTGGAAATTCTATATTTGTCTGTTTCAGTAGCAAATTATTTGAACCTGTTATTTGAGATGTTACCTCAAAACTAGTTCTCATAAATTGTTTTCTGCCGTCATATATCCTGTACTGTTGATATACCAAAATTTTTAATTGGGGTTAGCATAGCATTCAACAGCACCTAAGTTTACAACCAATCACCTTTGTATGTGAACTTATGAATTATAAGATGTACCTAAACATGCTATGTCAGTACAAAAGTGGGTTATATATTTCTACAATTCACTGATCCCCAACAGTTTTCTTTTCCCCTACCATGCCCCATGGGAATACTATGAGTTTGTTTTATCTTGATGTTTCTTAAATTATGCATTACAATATGAATATATGAATTGAACAAGACTATAAATTGACAGTGCCACATCATGTTAGGCAAGATCAGTAATGCCGTGGCACAATGCGAAAGTTACAACTTTGGTTAAGTTTTAAAAGTATCTGGCATGTTTCTCAAACACATCAAGATTTTGGAGCAGATATTTGAAACTTGGTAGCAAGAAACCTGACCTAATGGTCTGAAGTCAGAAGCTGTTTCTCAGTGAAACATTTCTTAACTTTACATTGGTCAGAGAAACCAGAAACAATTGTAACAGGAACCCAACCAAACGGAGTCATAGTCCGTAGTGATTGAAGTATTGAATATATGATGAAAAATAAAAACCTTTCTGTTATTACAGGAGGAGACAGAGCTGATGAAAAGGGAGATAGAGGATCTCAAGACAAACGCGAAGGTTTTTCAACTTAGCAAGTGTACAGCATGCACTTTTACCCTTGATCTTCCGGCCGTCCATTTCATGTGCATGCACTCATTTCACCTTCGCTGCCTTGGAGACAATGAGAAAGAATGCCCAGAATGTGCACCTGAATATAGAGCTGTTTTGGAGGCAAAGCAGAAGCTTGAACAAAATGCCAGGGACCATGATCTATTTTTCAGGCAGCTGCGGGGTTCGAAGGATGGGTTTTCTGTCATTGCTGACTATTTTAGCAAAGGCATAGTGAGCAAGACAACCATTCCGCCTGAGAATGGCCGATAAGGAAGGACCGCTTGTATTTCTTCGCCTTGTACAGTAATTATGATGTTATTTCCCTTTCTTTGGAGATTGATCGTTTGATGCTGTGAATTTTTGTGAACATGGCATGCTATATACACGTTTCTGGCTTTCCCTTCTGCCGACAGATGTTGCTTAGACTGTGCTGCAGTTTCTAGCACTGAGTTTTGATGCTTAATTGTCCTCAATGTTTTAGAGAAGTACAATACAAATCATGTTTCATATGCTGCAGCAATACCGCTTCATTGTTGTTTTGCAAAATTTTGCAGCAGTTTTTTAGATTACAGCCTTCACAACCCATGTTAGCCTTCACACATATTTTTCTTTTTGATGTTTTAGTCGAAATCAAATATGTACTACCAATAACTTGTTTTTGGGACCTGTTTGTTTGCTCTATTAACCCATGTTTGCTCTATTAACCCACGGTAGGGTGGATGAAATGGCAACAAGCCACTGTAATCCTATGTGATAGGAAAAGTGAAGTTCTATAGGACGGTGATCAGACCCGTGATATGGGGCGGAATGTTGGCCAACTAAACAACAATATGTCCAATAAATAAGTGCCATAGAGATGCGTATACTACGGTTGATGTGCGGCCACACAAGAAGATATCGAATAAGAAATGAGACGATTCGTGATAGGGTAGGGGTGGCGTCAATTGAAGAGAAGTTAGTCCAACATCGACTAAGGTGGTTTGGACATATCTAGCGGAGATCTTCAGAAACACCATAGTGGGATTTTAAGAGGTAGAGAAAATATTAGGAGGGATAGAGGATAATCAAGGTTGATCTGGGAGGAGGCGGTAAAACGATATTTGAGAGATTGAAATATATCCAGAGATTTAGCTTATGATAGGACCGCATGGAAAGTAGCAATTCATGTACCAGAATCTTAGTATTTTTTTTCTTGTTACTCTTATATCTCTTCCTCTCTTTTACTTCATTGAAATATATATATATAATTAGGTTTAATGTCTAGCCGATCCTAACATGCTTGGGATCAAACATGTTGAGGTCAGCTAGACTTGAAACCCAATAATTATATATAGGATCATGGAAGGGAACATGGAAGAATGGCAGAGATCTATAAGATCATCCGTGGCTAGGTGATGGCGGTATGTACTCAATCAATGTACTGGTTGTCACAATTTCACAAACGTGCACAACTACAGCTTAGAATGGATGGACAACTTCCTGGACCTTTTTATTTTAATTTTCTCTTTTCTTTTGCATCAGGGAACTGTTGTAATCTTCCAAGAAAGAAGCTCTCCTGTCCTAGTCTTTGATAGCAGTTTTACGAGGTATCAAGACGTAACAGTGACAGCAGCAACTCTGAAGAGCGTCAAATGACGGAAACACCATGTCGCCCCTGCAGATTCTTGCCTACTACGCCAGAGTAACAATTGTGTCTACATCCAGCCACAACTACGCCACCCTCTGTCCCTCTCTTCCCGAGCCCTCTTGTCCTTGGTTTTCCAAGGTGAAACGTTCAGCCGCAGGGCGCCGTCCTACGGCCTCGTCGTGCTTCGCACCCGGGTCAGCTCGTCACCCACGATTGGTAAAATATGGACCGAAATTTTGCAGATCATCTAGTATAGTTTTTGAAAATTTTTGAACTGTTTTCTATTTTTACCGGGATTGTTCGGAAATTGGTCAGAAATAGGAAACGAAGTTTAGAAATCGGAACGAAAATAATTTGGGCTGATTTCTGATCGATTACTCGGAATTTCGTATTTGTGGGCGAATTTTCAAACATTTTTCATTTTCATTTTTGAAACAGCAACGGGTCTTGATCTAATGCTTAACGGCACAAAAGGCCATGAGCCCGAACCGGCCCTACGTCAGGCGTTACAGGTCCAGACGTGAGGAGCAGCTGCTGTCGAGCAGTGGAGCACTGAACACTAAATCTCTAATCCCATCGCGCTCGCGCCGCCCTAACCCCTATCGCCAGGTCGTCCCGACCCCAAGGCGGCAAGGCCTCGCCGATGCGTTTGCTGGTACAAAGTTATTATCATGGTTTGCTTGTGTAATTTTAAATAATCATGACAATACTTTAACCTTTGGAGTGTTGTTTCCCAAAAAATCGAAACTGTTCCGACATCGACATGTTTCTGTTCAGATATATCTATTTCCGATATTTTTGAAATTTTCTGATATCATATCATTTTTTATTATACCGTTTCCAATTTTGTTTTCAAAAATTATATATAAAAATAATAACGATTTAACTATTTTTAAACACCGTTTCCGAATGTTTTCACTCCTACCCGCGATCCACCCACGAGCTTCAATCACGGAGGGCACCAACCGGGCCAGCTCACCCGCGCCGCCTGCCCTCGAGCACATAACAAATCCACGCACGCTCCGGCTGCAGCAGCACTGACTGACACAACACTCGCCCACCATTGCTGTTCCCTTGTTCCCCTCTCAGCTCCCACTCGTGCGAACCGTGACGCTGCCGTGAAGCTCCCAAAGCCACTGTATCATGACGGCGCCTGCAGCCGGCAGCGGAGGCAGCTGGTCCATCGACCATCGGGCGGACAGGCGCGGCAGAGCCATCAATGGGAACGCCACTGAGGGCTCAGCAGGCACGCAAGGTCTTTTTCTTTGTCTTGTTTTTCCCTCTGCGATCTCGAGGCTTTTGCTCAGCTGTTGCTGCCATTGTTCGGGGACAAGTACATTGCTGTACTTATCCATCTCTTGGTCCTTGGAACCGTGTGTTCCTTCTTTGGTTTCTTCGAAGATTTTCCCTTTCATTTTTTCTTTTTTCTATTTCTAGTTCGCTAGTCGAGCACACCCCACTGGGATTTCCTTTGAACTGTCTACTGTGTGTGTTCAAAGGACATGTGGTTTCGAATCTCAGTTCCCAAATCCCGAGAGTCTCTTGTGCTTGATAAAAAGGTGTGATGGTCACCTCTGCTTCTGCTTCTACTGCTTCTTGACCGCGTCACTGGCCGCGGAGACTGGGTACTGACACCACCCCGCATTGCTTCTGCTTTTGAGCAGGAGGCGCGAGTCCGGGGAGGTTGCGATGCAGCGACGCGACGCGGAGGAGGGAGCTGCCTGTGACGAGGCTGCAGCTGCTGCGGCGGCGGCGGTGAGGTTGGCCAAGAAGATCCGGAAGCGGAGGGAGCTGTCGTCGTCCGGGGCGTCGGACCCGACCGCGGCGAGGAGGAGGCCCGCGGTGCTGCTGCTGCGGCGGCGGACTAGCTGGGGCATCCGCGACAAGTCACCGCCGTGCTCGGGCGGGAGCATGTCCGAGTCGTCCCGGAGCCGGCATTGCCGCCTCGCCGACGGGACGCGGCCGTCGGCGTCGGCGAGGAGGCTAGTCGGCGCGTTCTGGCAGATGGACAAGGACATGTTGTTGGAAGGGAACGCGGAGGCCGTGCGCCGGAGCGTCGCGTCGACGGAGGTGAGCGGTGTTGGATTGTGACGCTGCGGTGTGCAAATTGTCCGTTTGATTTTCTTATTTGTGGAGTTTGTGTGTCAATTAATCTTTTATTCTAGGTGTCCAAGAGGTTAAGAAGTAGGAGCAAGATTTCGGAGGCTGACGGCAAGGGAAGCCGGCGCAATGTTTATGGCCGGTGTTTTTCTGCGGATATGCGGGGCAACGGCAGCGGAATGGGAGATAAAAGGATCAGAATCTATATTTGATAAAATCTGTTTCTTTTAGTTGTTCTTGCCGTCAATTCGTTCAGGTTGTTCTTGTCATTAACATGTGTTTATTTTGTTGGTTTTTGCACTCCTTGTGTCTGAAAGTCAAGTGAATCTGATTCAGTTCAGGCCTCAGGTTGTAGTGTTATTAAAAAAGGGAGCGTTGTGCTAGTAGTTCTAATGAGTCGAGGCATGAAAGTTGCAAGCAGAAAATTGGTTGCCGGAAAATTGATGAAAATCTCTGCATCGTGATGTTTCATGGTTGAATAACAAATAAAGGACAACGAAGCTGAATTCTAAAGCTGTAATTTCTCATTTCAGTCAGTGTCGTAGGAAGAGACTTAGCTTCCTTGTGGCCAAAGGTGGCCATGCTGCCCAACGATGTTCCTCATGGTTGGCCATTGGTCTAAGACTAGCCACAAATCTGAATTGTTTTAATAAAAGAATATAAAGAATAAAGCGTCTGAATAGATGCTGAGTAGTCAAGCTGCCCCCATTCTACCCAGTAGAACCTAGTAAGTTGTAGAATCTCTCTCTTCAGAAAGGCCATCACTTTTGAGAGACTGTTCAAACTTGTACACAAGCTCGGCCTTCATAATCTGATATGCTTCTCCATAACTGCATGGAAGCATTTCAGAACACCTAGTCTGCGCAGTTCGAAGCTACATATAAGCATAACCAGCGCTGACCTAATTAGATGTTATAAAGAATTTTTTACTTCAGAAAGCGAAAACTATAGATGCCTCATTCAACATGGTGCACCTTTAAGTGCAAGCTGATTCTGTAACCATGAAAGCAGAGGGAACGTGAGGCGCATCATCATGTCCACTCCTGCAACAGGCTACAAGCTACCTTGTACCACCCTGAATTGTTTATTCTACTGATGAAATGGTCCAATAATACTTTCTTCATGTTTAGGCTGTTAGGCAGGATTATAATTGAGTAATTGTAGCCATTTAGGTGTATGGGCATAAAAAACATCAATCAGAAGTTGCACAATATTCAGACCTTCGGAAGACAGGTTGGGTGGTTGTGAGTTTGGTTGAAGCTGTTTTTCAATCAGACAACAATTGGAAGTAGGCACCAGACAGCCTCGGGGCTCTTTGACTATGTGGCCTGCACGTGCTTCAGTTTTAGTTTCGATCTTGACGCGCCTTTTGAAAACAGAGATTAGTATACTGTTTGTCGAGTTAAGTTGTGGCCTTTCTTAGCTACAAATACTACATAAGAAGACTTAATACAATTATAATAATTTTACCTAATGTCACTATGTTTTCTGCCATAGCAAACTTTTTTGAAGCTTGAAGATGATTACCAAACTTGATAAGATTTATATTTTTGAGACTTCAAACAGCTAATAAATCCTGAAGAGATCAATCCTTACTCCAGTTATTTGACACTGATTTCTTCCATTGTGACAAGGGGCTTCTCTGTTTTTGCAAGACCGGAGGTTGTAGGGGTGGAAGAAGGGAGGGCGGAGGCGCTCCCGCCGAGCCCGGGGTCTGTGCGCCGGCGGCATCGTGGCGCCGCCAACCCACAGCTCCGGGGGAGAAGAGGTAGACCCTAAAAATTGCTTGCTTTATTGATAAAACCGGCTGGAATATATAGCCTGAGCCGCAGGTACAGTTTTAGAAAATTCCCTGGACTCAATCTGTTACAAACGCATCTAAACTCGACTCTATCTCTTCTAAACTGAACTCTATCTTTTAATTCCTAATTTAAACCGACTGGACTCTTCCCTAACTATTTCTGAGTTCTTAACAAACTCAGTTTTATTCTTGATGGACTCTTAGCAAGCATATTCCTAAATTAATTATGCTGCCTCCGGAGGTCCCTAGCCCGGCGGCGATACTGCAAACCTATCATCACATCTCTCTCTCCCTCGGAAAAAAGCTCGTCCTCGAGCTTGAATAATGGATAGGACTTCTTGAATTCTGAAACATCTTCCCAAGATGCATCTGAAGCAGAACAACCTTCCCACTGCACCAGAATCTGCCAAGTGCCTCTACAAAGCCGAGATCTTAATACTGTTGCTGGCCTTGGAGATATTCTTCCATCACTCTGTAACAGACACACAAAAAAAATTACCTCCATCGCGCGGCCCGGCCTGGCCCAGGCGCTACAGCGCCTCTTCCTCCTCGCCCCGCCGCCACACCCGAGCGCGCGCCGCGCTAGGGTTGCCCCGCCGCCGCCGTCGGGAATCCCGGCGATGGGACGCCCCGTCCCGTCGTCGGTCACCGCCCCACGTCACACCCCTCCCACCACCGCAGATCCCGCCGAACTGACCCGAAGTCGAGCGAGCCCGAGGCACGACCGCTCGCACCCGCTCGCCGCGCGCGCCCGGAGATCCGTCGACGGGACGCCCCGTCCCGTCACCGGTCGCCGCACCTCACCGAGCCGCCTTCCTCCGCCGCTGTGTCGCGCGAAATCCGCCGAGTCGACGTCGAATCAATCGAAGTGAGACCGGCGGCCGCCCACACCACGCCATCACCGAACCTCTCGGTGGCCGCCTGCTCCTGCCACGCCGCCTTCAATGGCCTGTGCGCCGAGCCCAGAGCTGCGCTGCCACGCCTCCTCCTCCTGAAATCCCGGATGCCGCATCAAATGCGGCTGCCAGGCGCCCCCACCACGTGTTGGTCACCCGAGATGCCTCGCCCGGCTATAAAATGGGCGCCCCCTTCCTCGGTTCCTCCTCACACGCCCACCACCGAGCTCACAGCATTGATTGAGCAAGAAGAATGGTCACCGGCGCCAAAAGCTCGCAAGGACAACACCTTCTTCCTCAACTCCGGCCACATCCCGAATTTTCCACGGTGAGCCCTCGCCCCTCTTTTCGATTCCTCGCACTCATGGCTCTTCTAGCTTTCGTGCATTGTTTCCTACATGCAAACGTAGAGGATAGGACTCTAGGCATACGCACGCCGAGTGCCGTCGCGTTCCGCCACTATGACACGCCGCCGACCGCCATGGGGCTTTTCCCCAATCCGGCCGAGCATTTTGAACCTCCCGCACACCTTAATGCACGTATAGAATAGCATGCTTACTTTAGGACGCAAGCGCACTCCATCGCGCCAAACACCACGGCCGTCGCCACAACCGGCGATCTCTAGCTGCTGTTGCGACAAACCCTCATCCTCGGACCACCCTGACACGTTTTGCACGTAGTCTAGAAGGGCGGTACGCCCGGAATCCTTCTCCCACGACTACGGTTGGGTCCCGACCAAATTCTGGTGACCCGCCGACACACCGGCAGGCACCAACCAAAGATGCTTGCCAAGCGGCCGCACGGCGCCTAGGTGGCAGGCTGGTAGGACGCTACACCTGAGAGTGAACACGGGTGTTAGCTCCGTCAACGCCAACTCGGCCGAATGGACCCCTTGCGCACACGGTAGTCGAGGTCTGTCCCCTGTCATGCAACGCAAATACATAGCAATTACTTTATTAACAGCTTCGGACTGCCCATCAGATTGTGGGTGAAATGCTGTGCTTAAGAGTAGTTGTACTCCTTGCAACTTGAATAGTTCCTGCCAGAATTTACTAGTAAAGACTGGGTCTCAATCTGATACAATTGTTGCTGGCATACCATGGAGGCGTACAATTTCTGAAAAGAAGGCCTTGGCCACTGACTCTGCAGTATAGGGATGCGAAAGGGGTATGAAATGTGCATACTTAGAGAAACGGTCAACTACCGTCAAAATAACTGATTTTCCAAAGACTTTGGATAAGGCTTCAATAAAATCCATAGCCACATCTTCCCATACATGTGTAGGAATAGGCAAGGACTGAAGATGTCCTGCTGGATGCTGGTTCAATGTCTTGTTCTGCTGGCAGATTACACAAGCTTTAACAACATCTTTTACTAACTTACGGACCCCTTGCCAAGTAAAATCTTGTCTTACACGATGCAGAGTTTTTTCAACCCCTTCATGGCGATTGCTATGAGCTGCTAGTATGATAGATGCAGTAGTAGCCGAGCTGTGGTGAATATAAATACGTTTCTCGTGTAAAATGAGGCCATCACACAAAGACCAGTCTGCTCCCATAGTTCCTTCTGCTATTTTCTGTTGTAAAGTCATTAAATCCGAGTGTTCAGCAGTCTCCCTTCTGATATCATGTAGGAGATCAAAATGAGGACCCGAAAGTGTCAATAACTGAGCTGGATCAGAATCTCGTCTTGACAGTGCATCAGCTACCTTATTCAGGCGTCCAGGTTTGAATTCGACTGAGAAGTCATACCCAAAGAGCTTGCTAACCCAATGGTGCTGCGGAATTATAGATAATCGTTGATCCAATAAAAATTTAAGATTGTAATGATCAATACGTACCACAAATGGACGCCCCCACAAGTATGGCCGCCAATGGCGTACTGCATATACCAATCCAATGAGCTCTCGCTCGTATGCAGCCAGCTTAGAGTGTCTTGTCAGTATAGGGCGGCTGATGTAGGACCGCCCCAAAGCCTGATCCTGAAGCATCGCACTCGATAATGAAGGGTGAAGAAAGATCTGGTAGTTGCAATACCGGTGCTGATGTTAATGCATATTTTAGGGATGGAAATGTTGATTCTGCTTCAGAGGACCAGCTGAACTCTTGTTTAGACAATAATTTAGTGAGTGGAGCAGCAATAGACCCGAAGTCTTTGATAAATTTGCGGTAGCAGCATGCAAGACCCAAGAATCCTCTTAGTGCTCGTACTGTTTTTGGTGGAGGCCATTTTTGAACTGCCTCAACTTTCGACGTGTCCATAGCCACTCTTTGTCTGGAAATGACATGCCCCAAATAGAAAACTACTTCCTCGTCAAAGGCGCGTTTGGATTTCTTTAAAAATAGCCTATGATTGCGTAGCAACAAAAACACCATCTGTATGTGTTGTAAATGTTCAGACCACGTTTTGCTATAAATCAGAATATCGTCAAAAAATACCAACACAAAACGACGTAGGTAAGGCTGAAGGATGGAGTTCATCAAGGCTTGAAATGTTGCTGGGGCATTTATCAAACCGAAGGGCATAACCACAAATTCAAACAACCCTTCGTGTACATGCGTACTTGATAATATCCTGATCGTAAGTCTAGTTTGGTGAAGAAACAACTGCCATTGAGCTCATCTAGCAATTCATCAACAACTGGAATCGGAAACTTGTCTTTCGCAATTTTATCATTGAGTGCCCTGTAATCAATGCATAATCTCCAAATATTATCTTGTTTCTTTACTAGAAGTACGGGAGAAGAGTAAGCAGAGGTACTCTTACGAATAAATCCCTGTGCCAGTAGTTCAACGCATTGACGTTCTAGCTCGCCTTTTTGAATTGGCAGGTATCTATACGGTCGGACCACAATTGGTGTTGTCCCTGGTAGTAGATGAATTCTGTGGTCACAATCTCGTTCTGGTGGCAAGCCAGTGGGGGGTGCAAACAGATCATCAAACTCCTACAAAAGAGAGTCTAGTCGCAGCCGGGTAGAGCAGAGGTGGTGGCTCTGTTTAAACAATTTATGAGCAGGCAGCCCTTCCCAGATAATTTTCTGTTGGTTTTACCAAAATGTCATAGTCATGGTGTCAAAGTTTCACAGAATTGGACCCAGTGTCCGAAGCCATTGCACACCTAGGACGACATCATGATCCCCCAATAAAATAGCGAAGAAGTCTATGTGAAATATAATATTAGTGATCTGTATTTTCACCTTACGACAATATCCTGGGTTGTCCACTTTGTCTCCGTTTGCCACTGTAACTTGTAAACCCTGGTGAGAGGAGAGATGTAACCCAGCTTTTGTTGCAGCCTCTTCAAATATAAAATTCTGTGTGGACCCCAAGTCAATGAGAGCAATGAGACGTTGATCGCCGATCTGAATGAGAATGCGCATTGAGTCTTTGTTCTGAATACCAGTGATGGCGTATAGGGAAATTTCTGGTGCTTGCTCATATTCATCTAGAACATGCAGTTCGCCCCCTCCATCATGATCTAGGGCAATGTGGAATAGCTTCGGGTAAGATTTTCTGTGTTCCATTGAAAATTTTCAATCACAGTTATAACAAAGGCCCTTAGCTCTGCATTCAGCCATCTCATCCTTATTTAAAAATCTGAAAACACGCCTAGGGTTTCCCGGGGCTGAGTTGGATGTAGACGTAGCTGCTGTATCTCCTCGTTCTTTAGCTGTTGGTACAGAACGGAATTGTCTTTGTCTTATCTCAGGGATGAATGTGCTTCGTTGTTCATAAGCGCGTGCCAAGCTCATTGCCTCTTCCAAAGAAGAAGGTCTTTGGAGTTCCACATCAGATCTTAAAGGTTGGCGAAGCCTGCAGTGAAAAGATTCATAGCACTCTTGTCAGTCATTAAACCACATCTGCATAGGAGCTGTAGGAATTGTTCCTGGTACTCAGAAACCAGGCCAACTTGGCTTAATTTGGCGAGTTCACCCAGCGTGTTGGCACTCAATGGTGGTCCAAACCGCTGCTGAACAAATGACACAAAGTCAGGCCAAGATGGTTCTCCATGGTCGCGGGATAGACGATAATACCATAGATCTGCAGCACCTTCTAAGTGAAGCGTGGCATACCAAACTTTATCCGCTTCTTGTATTTCTTGGCCCTTAAAAAACTGCTGACATTTATTCAACCATGGTAACGGATCTGATGAGCCATCAGAAACTGGAAATCTGATCCTACGTAGTTGCTGAGGAAATCTTGGGTTCTGCCTATGATCATGATCCCGGCGTGATTAATATGAACCCTTTGTGGTCCTCCCTGGCTGGAATTCAGGTTTCTGCCCGTGTCTTCTGTGGGCACGCCACCAGTTTTTTTGGAGCCGGTGACAGTACTAGGATGCGGGTTAACCCTGTCCTGCGAGCTAGAAGAGGCTTCCAGTCTTGAGATTGCAATATTATGAGCGGCCAGCTGTTGTTTCAGATCGTGGACATCAGCCTTGATGGATGAGACGCCTGCTAGTTGTGTCGCCTGAAGCTTGACTTGCCCGCTGATCTCATTGACAGAAGTATTAAGCCTGGCGATCTTGTCGGTGATGTCTCTGATGGAAGCGCCCAGGGCATCCATTGTGTCCTTGGTGTCGCCCATGGGATCGAGTTTGGATCCTGATACTAAATTGTGACAAGGGGCTTCTCTGTTTTTGCAAGACCGGAGGTTGTAGGGGTGGAAGAAGGGAGGGCGGAGGCGCTCCCGCCGAGCCCGGGGTCTGTGCGCCGGGGGCGTCGTGGTGTCGCCAACCCACAGCTCTGGGGGAGAAGAGGTAGACCCTAAAATTGCTTGCTTTATTGATAAAACCGGCTGGCATATATAGCCTGAGCCGCAGGTACAGTTTTGGAAAATTCTCTGGACTCAATCTGCTACAAACGCATCTAAACTGGAATCTATCTCTTCTAAACTGAACTCTATCTTTTAATTCCTGATTTAAACCGACTGGACTCTTTCCTAACTATTTCTGAGTTCTTAACAAACTCAGTTTTATTCTTGATAGACTGTTAGCAAGCATATTCCTAAATTAATTCTGCTGCCTCCGGAGGGCGGCGTACTGCAAACCTATCATCACATCCATTATAACTTATGAGGTTGTCTGCCTTAGAGGGACATTATTAGCGATTGTGTGCTTACTAGTCACCCAAACATAATAGAAACTAGTTAGTAGGGTATCTGCCAAATTCTTTCATGTCACATGACAACACACCTCTCCTTAATACAAAGATACACAACTCTCCTACATATCCGAGAAAACAACATGGCTACACACCCATTTCTTCAGAAAATGATAACACACACTTGATGTTACTAAACTTTGTTAGTGCTTTTAGGTTGGTACATGCTCTCAAGACGACGTTTCGACATGTCCTGCAGAGAAAACAGTTAACCTTCAGGATCCGTATAACAGCTTGATGGTGTCTAAAGAGCTTGTCAAAGTACTAGCCCACATCTGGGGACATGAAGAACTGAATCCATCAACTGTTTCGCTCATTTCTGCGCTATGTTCTGAGCTTGATGTTGCTCATTCCCATGTGAGAAGGCTTATCATAGAACAGAATTCAGATGCACGTGCTATCGAGGGCTTAAAAAAGCAACCTACAGAAGAAATGGAATCTTGGAAGGTCAAACAAAAGGAGAAGGTAGCAAATGCTCTCCAATTCGTTGTTACAGAATTGGACAGTGAAAAGAAGTCAAGGAAAAGAGCAGAGAGGATAAACAAGAAGCTAGCCACAGAGTTGGCTAACACTGAGGCCTCATTGCAAGCAGTAACAAAAGAAGTCAAAAGGGAGAAAAGATCTAAAGGAAGGGTGTAGAAGATATGCAGCGAGCTCATCAGGGGCATTGGTGAGGACAAGGCCAAGGTGGAGGCACTGAAGAGGGAAACCGAGAAGGCACAAGAAGAGCTTCACAAAGAGCGTGGGATGCTTCAGCTTGCAGATGAGTGGCGTGAGCAAAGAGTCCAGATGAAGCTTTTGGGAGCACGAATTCAGTTTGAGAAGAAGAATGCAGCTGTCAATCAGATGCACAACGAGCTCCAAGCATATCTGGATACTAAGAGCAGGAACCAGTGGATGATCCAATGCAATCGTCCCACCCATCTGAAAACGGCGCTGCTGTGCATGATGCGGTTGATGGCCGGAATGGAGAGTACAGCGAAGACAACACCCCGGAAGGCAGTGAGATGCACTCCATTGAACTGAACGTCGATGGAAACAGCAAGACTTTCACATGGAGCTACTGTTGGATCGACAACTAACTCCGGTGCTTCACACGCACACACAAGCGAGTTGAAGAACACACACGAGGAGTGTTTTTGCACCTAGAAAACAACGTGCCTTCTCGTGCGTTGCTTTTCTATTATCAATGAACTCACAACGATGCATGAAAACATGTGAAACATGTCCACTATGGCGTGCTAACCGCGTTCACAATGCAAATGTCCGAGAGAAGCTTGGAACACTCATGCATGAAGACCTCGTACATAGCCTTCACACCCGCATCTTTAGGGAAACGAAAACAGCAATGCAGCTAACTGAAACATGCTAAATATGAATGCATATGCGCCGGGCTTATAGGAACACGACGTGATCGTGTCAATAATCCTCTCCCTAAGTCTGGCGCATGTCTTTGATCTTGATGAGTCCCAGTCTTGTTCATAGCTCAATGAAACAATCTCGACCAAGGGCCTTCGTCAGTATGTCAGCGAGCTGGTTGCTGGTGTCAAGTGCTCCACTTTCACTCGATTTTTTTCAACACATTGCGTGATGAAGTGATACCTGGTATCAATGTGTTTGTTGCAATCATGAAACGCTGGGTTTCGGCTCAGTTGAATAACCAATTGATTTGTCGATCTTCAGTGTGAAACTTTTGGTGTCTGTTCCTCCTTCGAGCTCGCTCAACAGATTACTTAACCAGACACCTTGACATGTTGCGGTGGCAGCTGCTACGTATTCAGCTTCACAACTTGACAGTGCGACGATCTTCTATTTTTGAGACTGCCAAGTTATCAAACTGTTGTTGAGGAAGAAAAGAATTCCACTTGTGCTCTAACGAGTACCAACGTTGCTTGCGAGATCGCTATAGCCGATCAGATTCACAACTCCTTTATTTCTTCCATAGTGACAGCCAAAATTTACGGTCCCTGCCACATACCGAAGTACCCTCTTGACAGTCATCAGGTGTTCAACAGTAGGTCTTTCCATATATCGACTGGCATAACCCACTGCATAAGTTAAGTACGGCCTTGTATTGACCAAGTAGCGTAAAGCACCTACAATTCGTCTGTATTGAGTAGAATCAACAGATGGTGCAGTGCTTGACTTACTCAATCTCAGTCGACTTTTCATTGGGGTATGACTCGGGTTGCATCCCTCCATGTTTGTTGCCGCCAAGACCTTCAATGCATATGACCTCTGGCTCACAGTAACTCCATCATCATCTTGTCTCACCTCAAGACCAAGATAGTAATGCAAAAGATCAAGATCGGACATCTGAAAAGAGCTCTTTATCTCTTCTTTGAACTGCTTGAGTTCATTGACATTGCCTCCAGTGATGACAAGATCATCCACATATACCCCGACGATGATCTTGTGCTTGCGCTCAGGACTTCCTCCTCGTATGTAGTTTGCATACTCAAACTCACTACGATGAAAACCGAGCGATATGAGAACGGCGTCCAACTTTGCATACCAGGCACGGGGAGCTTGGCAAAGCCCGTATAGTGCTTTCAACAACTTCAACACTTTATTCTCTTCACCAGTCACAACAAAACCTGGAGGCTGTGAGATGAACACTTCTTCATGCAGTTCCTCGTTAAGGAATGCGGACTTTACGTCCATATGGTGCACCGGCCAGCTCTTTTCCGCTGCATATGCTAACAGAAGACGCACTGACTCTAGCCGGGCTACCGGAGCAAAGACTTCATCAAAGTCTACTCCATGCTGCTGCACAAAGCCTCTAGCCACGAGTCTAGCTTTGTATTTTATGACATTGCCGGCCGCGTCTTTCTTAGTCTTGAAAATCCACTTCAAACTGATCGGACGACGATCAGTGGGTGCTTCTGTTAATTGCCATGTTCCATTTTCTTCAATAGAAATTATCTCATCAAGCATGGCCTTGCGCCAGCATTCATGCAATTGTATCTCTTGAAATGAAGTTGGTTCCTCCGTGTCCATCATCAACAAGTATGCCCCGAGCTCTTGTTGTTCTACCCTGAATGTTGGTCATGCATCATTGATGTTCTGCAGGGTACGAAACCGTAACTGTGCACCATTATCATGATCTGCATCCAATTGTGCGTTAATTCCTATTGGAGGCATTGTATGCATCATTGTCGGCCTTTGTGTGACTTGACCTGGAGAATCTGATGCGCCATGCGGGTTGACCGCCAGCGACCCTGCAGGAGTTCCGGCGATAGGTGGTACTTCTTGTTCTTCATGATGCGTGATCACCACTTCGGGATAATCTGACACGACACCTTCGACTTTGAATTTGTTGTTCACACCTTCCTTCCAATCCTACTTCATGTATTCTTCAAAGATCACATCTCAAGTGATGTGAAGACGCCATGTAGTGGGATCATATGCTCGATACGCCATTGATCCAGGCTCATAACCCATGAAAATCATTGGTTTGCTTCTGTCGTCCAGTTTTCGCAGGTGTGGTCGAGTGTCCTTGACGTGAGCCACGCACCCAAATGTACGTAGGTGATGAACTGCCGGCGTGTGACCAGTCCAGAGCTCATACCGCGTCCTGCCTCCAGCTCCCTTTGATGATGACCTGTTGAGAACATGAATAGCCGTTATGACTGCCTCCCCCCCCCCCCCCAGAACGTGCCCGGGAGATCCTTGGCCTTCAACTGCAACGTGCTGCCGCCACCACCATTTGATTTCGCCTTTCAACAACACCGTTTTTTGGGGGGGGGGGTAGGGTGCTGTGAGTTGTCGCTGCACCCACGGTTCTTCAAAATAGTTGTTGAAGTGAGTAGCCGTGAATTCGCCACCACGATCAGTACGTAGTGTGCGGAGCTTCTTTCCACTCTTTCGTTCTACCGCCGCCTCAATGTTCTTGATGGCCTCTGGAGCGTCGTCTTTGGTGGGAAGAAGCACAATCCACATGTATCTGCTATAATCGTCTACCAATAACAGGGAATAGCGATTACCACTGGGTGTCTCTGGCGTGATCGAGCCGCAGAGATCTCCAGGTACAAGCTCCAACGGTTCAGTTGCTCGACTAGTGTTTGCTGAGAGAATGGTGTCCTTCGGTGTTTGCCGGCGAGACATGCATCACAGATTTGCTCAACCTGCATCAGAACTGGAAGGCCTCACACAAGTCTATTCTTCCACATCTTCCGTAGCGTCCTAAAGTTAACGTGAGCAAACCGTACATGCCATCTCATCTTCCCCGGCGAGTGCCGCCAAGCAGACTGGTCGTGCCACAACTATGTCTAGCATATACAATCTCCTAGCACTACGTTGTATCTTGGCAGTAGCCTTTGTTGCTCATCACGTACCCTCACTACCCCATCCTTGATTTGGATCTGAAATCCACCTTCATCAAGCTGACCACAGTTATGTTTGCTGTCAGTCGAGGAATATAGTATATGTTGAGCAACGGCTTGTGTTCACCATTCTTGCATGGGAGGAGAATGGTACCACACCCTTCAATCCGGACTGCAGACCCATTGCCAAACCGCACCGTGCCGACGACATCGGTGTCAAGATCAGCAAAGGCTTCCTTGAGACCGGTCATGTGATTTGAGGCCCCGGTATCAAAGATCCACCTCTTCTTCTCAGAAATCTTCTCATCTTGATCCTTCAAGTCTGCATACGCCTCCCCTCTCTTCTGCTCAACCTGATGCTAGGATACACCCTACATCTCTGTTGATGGCTGAGTTTTGTTGCCGAGGGAGATATTAGCTTCGGTGAACACGAGGGTGGACTCTTTGTCCTTGGCCACATATGCCTGCTCCTCCCGCTTGGGTCGACTGCGACATTCTCTGGCCCAGTGGCCAATCTTGCCGCAGCTCCGACATTTGTCTTTGCCACGACTCTGCGGCACAACGCGGTCTCTGTTTGAGTCAAACACCGTGCCTCTCTTTCCGCCACGATTCTTGTTGCGCTTTGCAAAACTGCCACCGAAAGCTCCACCACGGCGACTGCCTTCTGACTCCTTTTGTTTGTAGCGTTCAAGCCACTCCTCTTCGGTGAGGTAAAGCTTGTCTCTCCCGTATTCACCTTGCCCTCCATCTTCTTGGACAACTTTCAGTTATGCTGTTACTTCCTCAACAGACAGGGTTATGATGTTGAGTAAAGTTTCGATGGACACAACAAGTTGGCGATACCTCGGACGTGCGGCACGCAAATACTTGGCAACCACTTTGTCATTTGGCTCGGGATCACCCAGATTTGCCAACTGATTCGCCATGCTTGCCGATTTCGATCGACTCCCTCTCACGAAGTGCCAGCTGCTCGTATTCTCGACGAAGTTTCTGTGCACTTGCCTTCCGAACGCGATCAATCCCGACTCTCATGATCTTCAGACTTTCCCATGCCTTTTTGGCTGATGGTTTGGTCGCGAGTGTGGAGATCATCTCAGGTGGAACCGCACTGCATATGGCGTCGAGAGCCATGTGGTCCACCTGAAAATCCACGTCGTTGGACTCGATCGCCGCCCAGAGTAAACTAGCCTCGAGTTTGATCTTCATCAACAGCGCCCAGTTGTTGTAGTTCGTCTTCGTCAGCAGTGAGTAGCCCGGCGGACCTGCCGACGCCACCTTCTCCACCACCCGCTCTACCACCAGGCGCTTGCCGCTGCCGCGTCCTCCCTGTGGCCTGCGCGATGGAGATCTGCCGCAACGTTCCTCGCTGGTAGGAGTGCACGAACTGCCGCTCGCCATGATCGTTGGAAGCACAATTAGCTCTGATGCCAATTATTGGATGGACAACTAACTCCGGTGAGCACCGGCGAGCGTCACGCATACACACACGCGAGTTGAGGAACACACACGAGGAGAGTTTTTGCACCTGGAAGACAACGAGCCTTCTCGTGCGTTGCTTTTCAATTATCGATGAACTCACAACGATGCATGAAAACATGTGGAACATGTCCACTACGGCGCGCTAACTGCGTCCACGATGCAACTGCCCGAGAGAAGCTCGGAACGCTCATGCATGAAGACCTCGTACGTAGCCTTCACATCATCCCGCGTCTTTAGGGAAACGAAAACAGCAATGCAGCTAACTGAAACATGCTAAATATGAATGCATATGCGCCGGGCTTATAGGAACACGACGTGATCGTGTCAACAGCTACACCCCTTCATCAAAAGGTAGGCAGAGGAATGCATCAATAAATGAATCATTTTCATACAGGGGTATCGATTGCGCCAATTCATGCAGCTCTGAGCAGAACTTTCAACTCATGGATAAAGAACTGGAGGGAGACTGGGCAGAAGGATGCAGCAAAGGATTGATAAACGTTGACCATGATGAAGAGATATACCAAGCTATCAAGAATCTCAGAGAACAGATGTTGGCTGGGTCAGGGTTCATCGTGTCACAAGGGAGAGAAAATACTGAAACTAGCACTGTGCATTGTAAGGTAAATTAGAAACGGCAATAGTACATACAAAATGGTCGCAAAATAGTGTATTGTATCAACTGCCGTTAGTGTCAGGCCGAACTGTTCAATCCAGGTAAAACATATATAATCAAAGGTTTCTTATTTTTTCTATTAGTTGGCTAGTGTATTCACTCTTCAGGTCCATGCTTCTGATATTCTGCATACTTCGGCCACTGAGACCAGAAGAGTACTATTATATATAATTACATATATTTATATATATTATAAAAGTATTATTGAAGTTGTCAAGACCGGATACCCCCGCGTGGAGGGTTGAAGAGGCTCCAGACCCCGCCTCCCTGCTGAGGTGGACTTTGGCGCCACCACGTGTCCTCGGCCCCGGACCTAGCCTCCCCGCTGAGGCAAGGTCCGGCGTTGCCAAGTGTCCTCGGGCTCCAGGCCTGACCTCCCCGCTGAGGAGGGCTCCGTAGCAGCCACATGTCCTTAGCCCTGGATCTGTCCTCCTCGCTGAGGCGAGGTCCGGCGCTGCCATATGTCTCCCCGGGCCTGAGGAGGGCTCCGGAGCTGCCACATGTCCTTGGCCCCGAACCTAGCCTCCCCGCTGAGGCGAGGTCCAACGCTGCCACGTGTCCTCGGGCTCCGGGCCAGACTTCCCCGCTGAGGAAGGCTCCGGAGCTACCACATGTCCTTGGCCCCGGACCTAGCCTCCCCGCTGAGGTGAGGTCCGACGCTGCCATGTGTCCCCGGGCTCCGAGCTGGACCTCCCCGTTGAGGATGGCTCCGGAGCTGCCACGTGTCCTCGGCCCCGAACCTGGCCTCCCCGCTGAGGCAAGGTCCGGTGCTACCACGTGTCCCCAGGCTCCGGGCCTGACCTTCCTGGTAAGGAGGGCTCCGAAGCCGCCGCGTGTCCTACGATCCGCCATGGACCGTGGGCCTCAGGAGTCAAGGAGGACGTGCGCAGTCCAGTCAATCATTCAAGACTAGCGCGTTCCCCAGAAGCATGGCACGCAGTGCGTGCCTCCGCCCACTCCTGGCAGTCATTACAGTGACAGGACTGGGTGGTACGGCGTGACAACGACACAATGCTGCACAACTGACCGAGTAGGACGCGGCGACAAGACGGAGCCTTCTCCTACCATCATCAACCGCTACTCGGTCTGAGGCGTCCAGCAAGCTCAAGCAATCTAACACACACTCCCGTGGACGTAGGGTTTTACGCTCCGGCGTCCTGAACCACGTAAATATTGGTGCTTATCCCTGTTCTTCAAGCTCAAGCTCGATCGATCTAGGGATGTTAGCCCCTCCAAATAACGAACCTCCGCGGACTGCTCCAGTAGCGGTACCGGGGAAGTGTCATAGGTTACATTTCGACAAAAGTATAAGTCCATTATCAATCTTTTTTCACTAGTTTAAGCTTATAGGGGCAACCAGTTGATACATAATACTTAACAATACCTTAACAACTACATCCCGTGAAGAGTCATTAGGCTGTTTGTAGCGGGGCCGGTATAGCCCCCCTGCCGACTAATTAACAGGAGGAAGCCATACCGGTGCTCCGCACTGAAGTCTGGAAGGCTAACGCTAAATTGCAGATCGCTACAGAAACACGGTATGTATACAGGCTGCTGGCAGCAACTGTAAATGAAGGGAGGGAAGAAAAGGAGAAAAAAAGGAAGAAACGAGGAGGAAAAAAAGAAAAAAAGGAGAAATGAGAGAAAACAGGAAAAGGGAAAAAGATTAAAAAATAGTTAAAAGGAAACAAAGAGAGGGAAAAGGAAATGAAAAATAAATTTGACGATTTATTGTAATATGTAAAATATAGTGTATTTGGTTATAAGTATTTATATAATATAATATAAAATATGAGATAATTGTATAATTTAATATAAAATAAGTAGTAATTAATATAGAGGTTCGACTTAGAGGTGAATCAGTGCAGAGAAATGAACTGTAAAGTTGAAAATATTTTATAGTTCAGGTTGGAAATAGAAGTCTACGAGTGTGAGCAGTCTTAGCTCCTATTTCTACATAGTGCAGCCACATCTTATTTTATACTCTCCGCGTTTCGAATTATTTGATGTTGGTTAGTTCGAAATTGAACTAGCCAGCGTCAAATATTTCGAAACAGAGATAGTAATTACTAATTAAAGTCTCCTTTTAAATCCTTCATAGTGATTAGAGAAAAATCATAGAAATTCTTAATAAAAAACAAAACATCTAGCGATTGATTTTTTGTGATTCAAAAAACAGGATCGATGGATCTAAAACGAGGTCAACTTCCTAATATACAATCGTGCGTGGCCTATGGAGACGTCCTAGCCAGATAACCTGTGTAGCCCAATCCGAGTACAAAGATATACGTGTTCCATGTGAAGGCAACGACGGCCAATCGAGGTGGAGAGCGGAGTACATCCTTAATTAAACTCGTTCAGCGAACAGGAAGGCAGGATCTTTGTCACGACCCACGTGGAAAAAGAAAACAACAACCGCTCACGTCGCTCGCTCACGTCCTTTCACGTCGGCGCCGTGCGCCGCTAGCCCCAGCAACTGCCACCTCTATATAAACCGGCCCCGACCCCATTCGACTTGATGCCGATCATCCCAACGCCTCACCGTCCGCGTCGTCGCTCGAGACCCCTCCACGACGCCGCCGAAGGTTAGGCATCGTACTTCGTCGTGGAACGCACACTTCCGACCATTTCTTCGCATGGGTGACATCCATGGTGAATTCTCTATGAGCTCCTCTTCATTTTCCATCAAATCCCACTAAGTTTGGACTGCCGGAACGCGATCCGGCCAACTCCGGCGAACTTCGGCCATAGCACCACCATCTTCCTCATCTCAGGCAGCCTCATACCTCGCCGGAGATGACGTGGCCCAATCTCGGCCCTTGATTTCATATGTATGGTCTAGATTAAAACAAACATACCCCTTCGATTATTTTAAATCAGGATCATCCATGTTAGATCCGACGGTCCAGATTCAATTTAGTTATAAATGTTGGAAATTTCACAGATAACCCCCTAAAGATTTAAATTAATCTATATTACGCCCTGCACTTTACAGAATGAACCTTAGACTTTAGAGAAATTAAGAAAATTATTATAAATTAACCAAAAGTCCCTGTTTTATTTATAAATTAGGAAAACAATACTCCAAAAGACATTTAGGCCCTTAGAAAAGTTGTAAATATTATAATTTAGCCCAGAATAGTTTATAAATTTATTATTAAATCTGTAATTAGCCAAATTAGAGTAAATATATTCTAGAAAATTATAAAAATGCATAAAAATATTCTGTTTTCATATTTTAACACATATAGATTCTGTAATTAAGAATATTTATATTTTAGGACTGAAAATGCATTTTGTATAATAAATTAATTCTGAAATACAAATAAAAACAATATATACCTTACAAAATTTATGGAAATTGTCTAACATGCATAGATAAATTCTTAAAATGCAATAAAAGCAATATATACCCTGGAAATAATTATAGTAATATTTTAAAAATAAATTTTAGGTCTGAATTGATAATAAAATTAGTATATATGCATATATACACTTCAAAAATTATTATAAATCATTACAAATTTAGAAAAATGAATGTTATGCCATAACAAAAATGAAATAAAGATATATATGTCAAGTTGTTATCTATTTTCACTCTAAAACACATATAGAATAATATGTAACCACATGTAGATGGAGAAACTAAATAGAAATAAATGATAAATGTATATAATTAAATATATACATGATTGAAATGTGTTGTAAGGTTTCTTATTGCATGCCTTGCATTGTTTTATGTGCATATTCATGAGTAGAACCATCATAAGAGCTACTTCATAATCTTCAAGAGCAAGATTTCGAAGTGAACGAACATCCATTCAAAGGCAAGTGTTCCTTGACCACTTTGTTCCTATTCTAGGATGATTAGTTAGAATGCTTACATGATGTCATCAATATGAAACCTAATTTAGGTTGTTTCCCTAGTTATATTCCTTTATACCATGGAGGGATTTACTTAATATTGTTGGTTATCATTTTATGTGCTTAGCCATGCTTAGTACTTAGAGAATGAATGAAACATAAATGTGGTTAGTCTTGTGGATTATATGAAAGACACAAGAGTGTGTCATGGTATTATGAATCTAGACAGGCTGGTTGTTTTGGATGGTGCTTCATGCACGAGACTCGGGTTAGTGATAGTGCATGTCTTAGATTCTAAGGACCGGTTCATGGAACAGTTAACTCGGCTTTATAGTGCCACCACAAGACTGAGATGGGGCAGCTTGGCCAACTAATTAGGACTTTGCCGGTATAGTATGAGTGTTTGGATGGTGCGGAGAATGGGAGTCCATTTTTGACTGCCCTGGGAACTGCAAGGCTCAAGAGGGGGCTTCTGTAGGGGAGGGTTTACTCCCAGGAACTGCAGCGGTGAAACCTTAGTGGGTTTGTACTTGCTGGTAGACCCTTTGTAAATGCCATGTAGTGATCTTCTGATCGCACACCAAAGGAAGTGTGTGATGTGGCTTGCAACCACGGATATCAGGGAGGTTCTTAGTCCACCTGGCAATATGGGATGAAATCACTACTTGTGGGTAAAGTGGTACAATCTCTGCAGAGAACCAAACTGTCATGACAGTCGTGCTCACGGTCAAGAGCGGCTTTGACTTGTCCATGATTAGAGAAACATGGATGTGAGTTGAAAGAGCTTGTTGGGTGGTGTAACCTAACATTAATGACTTAATTATGAAGTTGATGGGATTATCACTTAGTAAGATAGGTTGCTAATCAAAGCTAACGCTTAGGATTAATGCATAGTGCTTAACCATGTTAGCCTTCCCTTGCTATTAGCCTTCATAACATTCTTTCCTACACTTGCTGAGTACCTTTGATACTCAAACTTGATTTTGTTGGATATCATATGCTGCTCAGGTGCAAATGAAGATATAGACTTTGATGAGGAGGACTTCGATCCCGATGAGCTGTTCTAGATTGGCGAAACCCCGGGCAACGCCTGTGGATTGGAGGACCCTTTAGTAGACTTCCGCTATTGTAAATATTTAGTGCGCTAGTACTTTTATTATTCTATTATGACTTATGATGTAATATAATGTTACCGTTGACCCTAGCGTGTAATATAATGATATTTCACTATTATCGACACATGTATGACTCAACTGATCCTGGCGTACATATGAGAATACGCTCGGATGTTCCTTATGGAAAACCGGGTGCGACAAAGTGGTATCAGAGCCAAGGTTGCTCGTAGGACGCGAGCCTTGTAAGAAATCGACGTAATAAATATTTTACTACTTTAATAAAAATTATTTTAAAAAAATTGTTGTTAACTAGTTGATATTTTTTTCCTAGTCAAACCTCATTTAGCTTCCCATCTTTTTTTTAACTTTGTTATTTTTAATATTAACAAAATTTTTATTTTTGAAGATTAACGTATAAAGACTACTTGAAAAGAGAAGAAGACTTTTGAAAAAATTTATTCAAAACTTGCTTAGGTCCCATTTTGATTAGTGAATGAAATCATTGCCTTGGTCATAACAAGTTAAAGAAAAAAATATTGTTTGATATATTGCAATCTAGTGCGTTTTTTTATTTAAGGGGGGTAGACTATCATATTTTAGCACTTATTTTTAAGCATGATTAGATAACCGATACGATAGGTCATCACCGAGAACGACAACATAAGAAAAAAAATTAACATAGAAGTCTCTCACACATGAAGATGGAGAACTACTAATTAACAGGAAGTAAGCTCGGTGGCTCAAGGTCGCCACAAAGCTATGATGATATATGGTTGCCTGTGTGTAGTGTGTATACTAGGTTAGTAAGCCTATATCTCCTTCACCATATCAAAATCGTTGTTTCGCACTTAACAATCATCGTAGACACAAATAGTTTTATCTTAACCGTGTTGTCCTAATCATACAAATTTTGATTATGCCTTTCTTGCACATATTAATGAAATCATTTTGCTCAAAACTTTCGAAACCTGAATCTTTTGAATCTCGGGACGAGATTCTATTTAAGGAGGGTAGTTTGTCACGACCCACGTGGAAAAAGAAAACAACAACCGCTCACGCCGCTCGCTCACGTCCTTTCGCGTCCGCGCCGTGCGCCACTCGCCCCAGCAACTGCCACCTCGATATAAACCGGCCCCGACCCCGTTCGACTTGATGCTGATCATCCCAACGCCTCGCCGTCCGCGTAGGAACTAGCCACGACAAGTTTCTTCGCCCGAGACCTGTCCACGACGCCGCCGAAGGTTGGGCATCACACTTCGTCGTGGAACGCACACTTCCGACCATTTCTTCGCATGGGTGACATCCATGGTGAGTTCTCCATGAGCTCCTCTTCATTTTCTCTCAAATCCCACTGAGTTTGGACCGCCGGAACGCGATCCGGTCAACTCCGACGAACTCCGGCCATGGCACCACCATCTTCCTCATCTCAGGCAGCCTCATACCTCGCCGGAGATGACGTAGCCCAATCTCGGCCCTTGATTTCATATGTATGGTCTAGATTAAAACAAACATACCCCTTCGATTATTTAAATCAGGACCATCCATGTTAGATCCGACGGTCCAGATTCAATTTAGTTATAAATGTTGGGAATTTCACAGATAACCCCCTAAAGGTTTAAATTAATCTATATTACGCCCTGCACTTTACAAAATGAACCTTAGACTTTAGAGAAATTAAGAAAATTATTATAAATTAACCAAAAGTCCCTGTTTTGTTTGTAAATTAGGAAAACAATACTGCAAAAGACATTTAGGCCCTTGGAAAAGTTGTAAATATTATAATTTAGCCCAGAATAGTTTATAAATTTATTATTAACTTTGTAATTAGCCAAATTAGAGTAAATATATTCTAGAAAATTATAAAAATGCATACAAATATTCTGTTTTCACATTTTAACACATATAGATTCTGTAATTAAGAATATTTATATTTTAGGACTGAAAATGCGTTTTACGTAATAAATTAATTCTGAAATACAAATAAAAACAATATGTACCTTACAAAATTTATGGAAATTGTCTAACATGCATAGATAAATTGTTAAAATGCAATAAAATCAATATATACCCTAGAAATAATTATAGTAATATTTTAAAAATAATTTTTAGATCTGAATTGATAATAAAATTAGTATATATGCATATATACACTTCAAAAATTATTATAAATCACTACAAATTTAGAAAAATGAATGTTATGCCATAACAAAAATGAGACAAAGATATATATGTTAAGTTGTTATCTATTTTCACTCCAAAACACATATAGAATAATATGTAACCACATGTAGATGGAGAAACTAAATAGAAATAAATGATAAATGAATATAATTAAATATATACATGATTGAAATGTGTTGTAAGGTTTCTTATTGCATGCCTTGCATTGTTTTGTGTGCATATTCATGAGTAGAACCATCATAAGAGCTACTTCATAATCTTCAAGAGCAAGATTTCGAAGTGAACGAACATCCATTCAAAGGCAAGTGTTCCTTGACCACTTTGTTCCTATTCTAGGATGATTAGTTAGAATGCTTACATGATGTCATCAATATGAAACCTAATTTAGGTTCTTTCCCTAGTTATATTCCTTTATACCATGGAGGGATTTACTTAATATTGTTGGTTATCATTTTAGGTGCTTAGCCATGCTTAGTACTTAGAGAATGAATGAAACATAAATATGGTTAGTCTTGTGGATTATATGAAAGACACAAGAGTGTGTCATGGTATTATGAATCTAGACAGGCTGGTTGTTTTGGATGGTGCTTCGTGCACGAGACTCGAGTTAGTGATAGTGCCTGTCTTAGATTCTAAGGACCGGTTCATGGAACAGTTAACCCGGCTTTACGGTGCCACCACAAGACAGATGAGGCAGCTTGGCCAACTAATTAGGAGTTTGCCGGTATAATATGAGTGTTTGGATGGTGCGGGGAATGGGAATCCATTTTTGACTGCCCTGGGAACTGCAAGGCTCAAGAGGGGGCTTCTGTAGGGGAGGGTTTACTCCCAGGAACTGCAGCAGTGAAACCTCAGTGGGCTTGTACTTGCCGGTAGACCCTTTGTAAGGGCCATGTAGTGATCTCCTGACCGCACACCAAAGGAAGTGTGTAATGTGGCTTGCAACCACGGATATCAGGGAGGTTCTTAGTCCACTTGATAACAGGGGATGAAATCACTACTTGTGGGTAAAGTGGTACAATCTCTGCAGAGAACCAAACTGTCATGACAGCCGTGCTCACGGTCAAGAGCGGCTTGGACTTGTCCATGATTAGAGAAACATGGATTTGAGTTGAAAGAGTTTTTGGATGGTGTAACCTAACATTAATGACTTAATTATGAAGTTGGTGGGATTATCACTTAGTAAGATAGGTTGCTAATCAAAGCTAACGCTTAGGATTAATGCATAGTGCTTAACCATATTAGCATTCCCTTGCTATTAGCCTTCATAACATTCTTTCCTACACTTGTTGAGTACCTTTGGTACTCAAACTTGATTTTGTTGGATATCATATGTTGCTCAGGTGCAAATGAAGATATAGACTTTGATGAGGAGGACTTTGATCCCGATGAGCTGTTCTAGGTTGGCGAAACCCCGGGCAACGCCTGTGGATTGGAGGGCCCTTTAGTAGACTTCCGCTGTTGTAAATATTTAGTGTGATAGTACTTTTATTATTCTATTATGATTTATGATGTAATATAATGTTACCGTTGACCCTAGCGTGTAATATAATGATATTTCACTATTATCGACACATGTATGACTCAACTGATCCTGGCATACATGTGAGAATACGCTCGGATGTTCCTTATGGAAAATCGGGCGTGACAATCCTTCTTTTCTATTTCTGCAGTTGCAACATGTAGCTGTTCCAAACACGATCAATATCATAGCGGTTGACGGACAAGGACAACAAGGTGAACAAGTCCAATTAAGTTCACACACAGATAAATTTCTATCAAATCTTGAGACAGGGAAAACACAGTCTAGATCGTCGAGTCTGATCTCCTGGCAAAGCATGGCCTTGTCATTCTCTGTCTAGCGAGCTTCCCACGCACGGGCACATCCTGTAAAAGATGCAGAGAAAAAGTCTAATCACATTGGCTACGTTTTCAAGATTAGCTTGGTAATTTGGAGTTGGGGAACAAATAGTAGACGATGTATCACCATAGATCCTGTAGAGGTTTTCTCAATTAGAAAACCTCGCGTTGATCCACTACGAGGACTAGAACAGCGCACAAGAAAAACTTATTTGACCCTAACCAACGTTATATTTACCAATTGTATGCTTCTTTTATGTCTAAGGTCGCCTTCTCTTGATCTGACTCTTTTATTCTAATTTGGTTATGATCCTGTTTGGCACGGCTTAAACTTGTTAAAAAAGCAGCTTGTCTGAAAAGCTGATGAACAACAGCTTAAATTTATATCCTGCTTTTAGTTCATTCTCGATAAATTCAAGTTAGAACATCATGTTAAGGAAGGTATATCTTTAGCACCTAAGAGCTTATCTGCCGCGAGCTGACCAGAGGAGAAGAAGGTGCGGAATTAGCCTGAGAATCTTCTGCTAATCAGTAAAAATCCTCTTTTGTTCTACTGCTCAGAAAGGAATTGTTGGTTCTAGCTTTTTTGAATTTGAATGGAAGAAAAGTAATGAAACCTGCTGAAGAAGCTGACTGTTTGGTACACCCGCAGCTTATTTTTATAAAAAAGCTGGTTCAAAAGCTGTACCAAACAGGGCCTATATCTAGAGTACAGTGATTTATAGTCATATAACCGTTCAGTTAATTTTCGAATTCTATGAGAAATAATTAAGTTTATCTCACTATGAACAACTTTTTGCAATCACCTATATCAGTTGATGTATATGTCCTTGCAATGGATTTCAGATTGTGGTGCATAGTGTAGATAATAAAATCATTCATAAAGGAGTTTGCAATCCTCAGTCTCATACTCTTCAGAAAAGTTTCATTGTGTTTCTTCACAAGAACATACTCAGATGGTTGTTTAAAAAAACTCATTAGACGTATCAGATTTAGAAAATATCTCAGAGAAAATCCTAACAACGTTATGTATATCTTTTATAGAAAAATATTCTCAAAAAATATTGCATCATAATATTTTATTATAGTATGAACACACATATCAGATAACTTAGATTTAATGGATGCTATGGTGAGCATAAAAGACGTAATGTATTGTATTTAATCCAAACTTACGTTTGAGATTATTACTTTACTTTTGCCAAATATCTCTTAGTGAGTAAGAAAGTGATTTTCTCTCAACTCACTTGCAAGAACGGCGGGGGCACTGCAGTACTGTATCCGGCCGGGGAGCAGGTTAGCACCGGGATGGGGTCCCTGCCCCATGCTGGTTTGTCCACCACCGCGCACCACCAGCGGCGCCCATCTTTCCGGCAACGCGCTCGCGCGCGCTCCCCGTATCCAGACCACTGTTTCCGGTGCTCACTTTTACTGGCTGTCTGCTGACCGGCGGGGCCGGCCTCATGTCAGCCTCGTTGATCTCGCGTGTTAGAAAGCGCAGCGGCCATGGCCAGCAAGCACGAGAAAGGGAAAGGGAACACGTCTCCGTACGCACAAGGTACCTCAGCGACCATGTACAGCGGGGGGAAACGACAGGAGGAAAATCAACGATCGCTGCAGAGAGAGGTAGAGAGAGAGGGGGAGTAAAAACTGCTGTCGCTAGATGACAAGAAAAACGGGCTCATGGCGTCACGGCGCCGGAGCCGCGGCCACGGCGGCGGCGTCTTCCGCCGCGGCATTGGGGTAGGCGGCAGCGTCGAGCCACCGGTCCATGTGCGTGCACTCCGCCTTGTGCGCCATCTTCCAGTGCAGCGCCTGGCACGCGCGGGAGCAGTAGTTCACCACGCCGCACAGCGAGCAGCGCCGAAACTCGTGCCGCCGCGTCTCCGGCCGCCCGCACAGCGCCTGCGAGCACAGGCGCATGCCGCCGCCGTCGTCCGCCGAGGCCGTCGTCTGGCGCGACGCGAACCAGTCCACCAGGAACCGGTTGGCCGCGTGCGCCTCGCCCGCCGCGGCAGCGGCGGCCGCGCGGCACCCGAAGTCGCTCAGCAGGCATGCGTGCCGCCGCGAAGCCTTGCCGCCAACGCCGTTGTTCCCGGCGCGGAGCAGTGAGGCCGGGGCAGTGACCGCTGCAGCGAGCTCGCGGGCGTTCGCCTGGATGAGGAGGCGGCGTCCGTCCAGCACGGAGCGGCGCACGCCGTAGCCGTCCTGCAGGCAGTGCCCGAGCTCGCGGAGCGCGTTCACGTGGCCCAGCGACGCGGCGCGCGCGCACAGTGCGGCACCCGCCCGGAGGTTGCGGTCGTCCTTGCTGCCGCCGCTGCCGTTGAACTGGATGACGGCCAGCGAGTACAGCGCCTCCCGGTGGCCGCCCACCGCCGCTGCCGCCATCAGCGTCGCCCCCGACCCACGGCTCCCAAGGCAGTAGAACCGGATCTGCGTGGCACGAGAGAAACGCGATCAGCACGACGATCGCCGAGGCACACGGCGCAGAGGAAACCAACAAGAAGCTTTTTTTTTTTTAAAAAAAGAAGAAACATTGATACGGCGAGACCGTCGTATGATTATTTCGTGTTCTTACCATGCCAAGAAGGTAGCAGGCTTCGAGGTTGCCGGCGTCCGCACAACGCTGCAAGAACCTGTGCGCATCGTCGGACCAGGCCTTCGCCGGCACGGCGAGGCACCGCGGCGACGCCCTCGCGAGCACAACCTTGCTCCGCCCGAGCTCTCTGAATCTCTTGCACCTGCACG